>CM061748.1:1320251-1419368 GCA_030979885.1 Lolium multiflorum
AAAAAAAAAAATATACTTGTTCTACATGTCATTGGAAGTAGTATCAACTATCTTCTCGGTGACATCGCTCTCATATTGCTATTGCTGCTGTGTTACTGTTACTCTGCTCTCATATTATTGCTACTTTCACATCACCCCCGTTGCTAGTGCTTTTCCAGTGCGCTGAATTGACAACTCAGTTGTTAAGGCTTATAAGTATTCTTTACCTCCCCTTGTGTCGAATCAATAAATTTGGGTTATACTACCCTCGAAGACTGCTGCCATCCCCTATACTTGTGGGTTATCAATCAACTGCAAGCAACGCAATGGATCGAGGTAAACAGATCGCAACTGGCCTTGTCGATTTTGTTCCTCACCCACCCTCCTGTTTGGATGCATATGCGTATCTGGAGGAGCCTATGGAGATGACGTTCGGAAGATTCCACTTTCGAGAAAGAGGGAACGTATCGTCTCGAAGTTCCGATCTCGTCGGGATTTTCGGCGGTCGATTCCGATTTTTCAAGCTCAACATCATCGATCGAGTCAGGCGAAGAGGAGACTTCATCGCCATGCTTCATCAGCACCAGGGCAAGCGAAAAGCTCGCCAAAATCTTCAGCGACATGTCCTTCGAGTCATCTGCGGACTCCTATATAAGCGATGACTCGAGCAGTGTCGACAGCTTCGACTTCATCGACAAGTCCGCCACAGTGGGCAAGGTCTTCACCAATCTTTATGATGGTGTCACCAAACGTAGCATAGATTTGAATACAAAATACCATCAGATTTACGTCATCGGAGAACCAAGCCGTGATCAAGAGGAAACATCTGAGGCTTTCGACGATTTGGGAAATCCATACGTCGATCCCTCTGATTTACGACGAGGTCTAGGCAATAAATATATCAGATCTGAACCTCGTGATAGAGTTCAACTCCCGCAGAAGCATGGGATAGAGCCGCAGAGCTATGGATGGCTCAGAACCAATGGCCACAACAGCCACGCCAGAATTGCAAGCATATCAATATAGGCTCGCACGGGCCGCGAGGGAATTGGAAAAAAGACAGCTGCCCTGAACAGAAGAAAGGAGGCAGCCTCTGCGTCAGCAGGCGAAGGCGCAGAGCTGAGTCGACAATCTGGAACCTCGGGAGATAGCCACGGGAAGCTCGAAACAGAGCAAGGTCAAGGTTGCAACATATACCCGAAGGAGAAAGAGAGCACTTGGTTCAAAACCTCGACATGTCTTTTATGTCGATAGACACAAGAGGGAATATTATCCCCAAGACACCAGAAGCTGGGTATATGGCGACACAAGCTTTTATCCTTGCGTCCAGGCCACCTCCAGGAGATCCAAGGGAGGCACTGTACAACATGGAAATGGCAGGAGTTGGAGCCATGGGGACGGCGTTTGCATCAACACCTCCCGAAGGAACAGCAAGGCAAAATAGTCCACGACCTACGGCAGCAGCAGCAGCGACTCCCGAAGGAACAAGTGGAGCAAGAGACACGGCAGCACAAGCAAGGGTGGACAGAGCACGGCAAAGCAGAAGGGAACATCGGCACTCCCCAGAACTAAACGACGAAGATATGTGCGGTTTGCCATGTTTCACAAGGAGAGTACGAAAAACTCGAGTCCCTTCGGGATTTAAGTTGCCTGATAACTTCAAGAAATTTGACGGCCTGCAAGATCCGGAGGATTGGCTAGTTGATTACTGATACGCGTACAGCACGCGACCATTGGGAACCCCAAGAGGAAGGTGTGATGCGTACAACGGCAAGTTTTCCCTCAGTAAGAAACCAAGGTTTATCGAACCAGTAGGAGCCAAGAAGCACGTTGAAGGTTGATGGCGGCGAGATGTAGTGCGGCGCAACACCAGGATTCCGGCGCCAACGTGGAACACACACAACCAAAGTACTTTGCCCCAACGAAACAAGGAGGTTGTCAATCTCACCGGCTTGCTGTAACAAAGGATTAGATGTATAGTGTGGATGATGATTGTTTGCGAGAGAAACAGTAGAACAAGTATTGCAGTAGATTGTATCGATGTAAAAGAATGGACCGGGTCCACAGTTACTAGAGGTGTCTCTCCATAAGATAAATAGCATGTTGGGTGAACAAATTACAGTTGGGCAATTGACAAATAGAGAGGGCATGACAATGCACATACATGATATGATGAGTATTGTGAGATTTAATTGGGCATTACGAAAAGTACATAGACCGCTATCCAAAATGCATCTATGCCTAAAAAGTCCACCTTCAGGTTATCATCCGAACCCCTTCTAGTATTAAGTTGCAAAAACAGACAATTGCATTAAGTATGGTGCGTAATGTAATCAATAACTACATCCTCGGACATAGCATCAATGTTTTATCCCTAGTGGCAACAACACATCCATAACCTTAGGGGTTTCTCTCACTCCCCCAGATTCACGGAGACATGAACCCACTATCGAGCATAAATACTCCCTCTTGGAGTTACAAGCATCAACTTGGCCAAAGCATCTACTAGTAACGGAGAGCATGCAAGATCATAAACAACACATAGATTGATAATCAACATAACATAGTATTCTCTATCCATCGGATCCCAACAAACACAACATATAGCATTACGGATAGATGATCTTGATCATGTTAGGCAGCTCACAAGATCCAACAATGAAGCATAATGAGGAGAAGACAACCATCTAGCTACGCTATGGACCCATAGTCCAGGGTGAACTACTCACTCATCACTCGGAGGCGACCATGGCGGTGTAGAGTCCTCCGGGAGATGAATCCCCTCTCCGGCAGGGTGCCGGAGGCGATCTCCTGAATCCCCCGAGATGGGATTGGCGGAGGCGGCGTCCTTGTTGTTCAAACTCAATACTAGAAATTATCTAGACCTTAGAGAGACCAATTATGCAAACCAAATTTTAGCAAGCTCTATGTATTTCTTCATTAATGGGTGCAAAGTATATGATGCAAGAGCTTAAACATGAGCACAACAATTGCCAAGTATCACATTATTCAAGACATTTTAGCAATTACTACATGTATCATTTTCCAATTCCAACCATATAACAAATTAACGAAGAAGAAACTTTCGCCATGAATACTATGAGTAAAGCCTAAGGACATACTTGTCCATATGCAAAAGCGGAGCGTGTCTCTCTCCCACACAAAGAATTCTAGGATCCATTTTATTCAAGCAAAACAAAAACAAAAACAAACCGACACTCCAAGCAAAGTACATAAGATGTGATGGAATAAAAATATAGTTTCACTAGAGGACACGATAATGTTGTCGATGAAGAAGGGGATGCCTTGGGCATCCCAAGCTTAGACGCTTGAGTCTTCTTGATATATGCAGGGGTGAACCACCGGGGCATCCCAAGCTTAGAACTTTCACTCTCCTTGATCATGTTGTATCATCTCCTCTCTTGATCCTTGAAAACTTCCTCCACACCAAACCCAAAACAACTCATTAGAGGGTTAGTGCACAATTAAAATTTACATGTTCAGAGGTGACATGATCATTCTTAACACTTATGGACATTGCACAAAGCTACTGAAAGTCAATGGAATCGAAAAATCCATCAAGCATAGCAAAACAGGCAATGCAAAATAAAAGGCAGAATCTGTCAAAACAGAACAGTTCGTAATGACGAATTTTATTGAGGCACCAGACTTGCTCAAATGAAAATGCTCAAATTGAATGAAAGTTGCGTACATATCTGAGGATCACTCACGTAAATTTGCATAATTTTCTGAGTTACCAGAGAATTAGGCCCAGATTCGTGACAGCAAAGAAATCTGTTTCTGCGCAGTAATCCAAATCTAGTATGAACCTTACTATCAACGACTTTACTTGGCACAACAATGCACAAACTAAGATAAGGAGAGGTTGCTACAGTAGTAACAACTTCCAAGACTCAAATATAAAATAAAAGTACTGTAGTAAAAACATGGGTTGTCTCCCATAGCGCTTTTCTTTAACGCCTTTGAGCTAGGCAGTATATATCAAGTATTACCAAAAGATGGTACATCTACGGGGGTGTGGAGTTTCTCAACCATGCATAGTATATTGGATACATAAGTTTGCGTGCTCCCTTTTCATTAGTCTTGGGCTTGCTACTCTCATCAAACAAATTTTCAGGAACAAGCCAAGCATAGTTATTTTCTAGTGCCTCATGCATTGCTAGGAGCTTACATGGTATTGGTGCTTTAATCTCTCCCACCATCATTAACATTATTAGTGTACTTAATTCTATCCATATCCATCTTTTCAAGTGTTCTTTTAAAATCGGTGATCATACCAAGCCTATCATGCTTACTAAAAACTTTTCTAGCTTCTTTAGCTATATCCGCAAATTCTCGCACTAAGACCTTTAGAACAAAATCTCTCTTATCTCCCCTCTCCATATCAGAAAGTGTAAGAAACATGTGTTGTATCATGGGGTTGAGACTAATAAATCTAGCTTCCATCATGCGTACCAAACAAACAGAGGCATCTTCATAAGTAGGGATAGCTTTTGCAAGGGGTATATCTTTAAGATCTTCATGCATACTAACGTGGGTGAAAAATTCTTCTATATTATCTCTTCCAATTATAGACCCTTGTCCCACCGGTATATCTTTTGGTAAAATTAAAAGGAAACATGATGAAATAAGTAAAGCAAATGCAAGTAACTAATTTTTTTGTGTTTTTTATATGGCAAACAAGATAGCAAGTAAAGTAAAACTAGCAACTAATTTTTTTGTATTTTGATTTAGTGCAGCAAACAAAGTAGTAAATAAAATAATGCAAGACAAAAACAAAGTAAAGAGCTTGCGATGTGGAGACTCCCCTTGCAGCGTGTCTTGATCTCCCCGGCAACGTCGCCAGAAAACAGTCTTGATACGCGTACAGCACGCGACCGTTGGGAGCCCCAAGAGGAAGGTGTGATGCGTACAAAGGCAAGTTTTCCCTCAGTAAGAAACCAAGGTTTATCGAACAAGTAGGAGCCAAGAAGCATTGAAGGTTGATGGCGGCGAGATGTAGTGCGGCACAACACCAGGGATTCCGGTGCCAACGTGGAACCTGCACAACACAACCAAAGTACTTTGCCCCAACGAAACAGTGAGGTTGTCAATCTCACCGGCTTGCTGTAATAAAGGATTAGATGTATAGTGTGGATGATTATTATTTACAGAGAACAGTAGAACAAGTATTGCAGTAGATTGTATCGATGTAAAAGAATGGACCGGGATCCACAGTTCACTAGAGGTGTCTCTCCCATAAGATAAATAGCATGTTGGGTGAACAAATTACAGTTGGGCAATTGACAAATAGAGAGGGCATGACAATGCACATACATGATATGATGAGTATTGTGAGATTTAATTGGGCATTACGACAAAGTACATAGACCGCTATCCAGCATGCATCTATGCCTAAAAAGTCCACCTTCAGGTTATCATCCGAACCCCTTCCGGTATTAAGTTGCAAACAACGGACAATTGCATTAAGTATGGTGCGTAATGTAATCAATAACTACATCCTCGGACATAGCATCAATGTTTTATCCCTAGTGGCAACAACACATCCATAACCTTAGGGGTTTCTCTCACTCCCCCAGATTCACGGAGACATGAACCCACTATCGAGCATAAATACTCCCTCTTGGAGTTACAAGCATCAACTTGGCCAAAGCATCTACTAGTAACGGAGAGCATGCAAGATCATAAACAACACATAGATTGATAATCAACATAACATAGTATTCTCTATCCATCGGATCCCAACAAACACAACATATAGCATTACAGATAGATGATCTTGATCATGTTAGGCAGCTCACAAGATCCAACAATGAAGCATAATGAGGAGAAGACAACCATCTAGCTACTGCTATGGACCCATAGTCCAGGGGTGAACTACTCACTCATCACTCCGGAGGCGACCATGGCGGTGTAGAGTCCTCCGGGAGATGAATCCCCTCTCCGGCAGGGTGCGATCTCTCTGAATCCCCCAAGATGGGATTGGCGGAGGCGGCGTCTCGGAAGGTTTTCCGTATCGTGGCTCTCGATCGGGGTTTCGCGATGAAGACTATATGTAGGCGGAAGGGGGAGAAGTCACGAGGGCCCCCACAGGCCGGCCGAGCTCCGCGCCTGGCCGCCGCCTAGTGTGCGGCCGCCTCGTGGCCCACTTCGTCTTCTCTTCGGTCTTAAGCTTCGTGGCAAAATAGGCCCCTGGGCGTTGATTTCGTCCAATTCCGAGAATATTTCCTTACTAGGATTTCTGAAACCAAAAACAGAAAACACAATGGCTCTTCGGCATCGTTAATAGGTTAGTGCCGGAAAATGCATAAATATGACATAAAGTATGTATAAAACATGTAGATATCATCAATAATGTGGCATGGAACATAAGAAATTATCGATACGTCGGAGACGTATCAATTACCTCGAGACGGTGAAGCTAACTGGAGGGACCAGAGAAACAGCTATGCAAAGCATCCAAGTACATTTAAGTGGAGCCTCGCGATCTTGGATCAAGAAGCTTCCTCCAGGATCTATCGACAGCTGGGATAGCCGAGGACATATTCGTGAAAATTTCCGATTCCACAAAAAACCCGCATCTCTAGAGGAATTAGGGCATGTCGACAGAACGAATCAATGAGAAAATATATCCAGAGGTGGAATATCATCAAAAACTCGGCAGAAGAATATATCGACGAGAGAGCGATAGATGCGTTTGTCACAGGAATCAGGCGAGGAGATTTTGTCGAGGATCTGGGAGAACCAATCCAAAAACAGTATCAGTGTTGATGGAGATAGCAAACAGATGGGCTGATGGAGAAGATGCTGTTCACAACAAATGGCATAGGTCACCAGAGGAGGACCGCGGCCGAAATTATCAAAATAGGCGACGATTTCCTCAGCAATACTCGGGTTATGATGCACCTGGGCAAATTTCGGCTGGCTTCCGAGCAAGCGCTGGAGGAAACAATAGAGATGATTACCAGAGAAGAGGCGACAATAGAGATGACTCTCGAAACAAAGCGAACACTGGGTCGGGTTCAAGAGGCCCTTCGTGTCTCCCGAGGAGATGATGAACGGGCCGTGTCAAATGCATTTTTACCTTGACAACAACGTGAAAAGATAGTCGGGACATTTGCAGAAGGATTGCCGAAATTTTCAGGCAATGTTAAGGTGGGCCGAGTGATACGTCTCCAACGTATCGATAATTTCTTATGTTCCATGCCACATTATTGATGATATCTGCATGTTTTATGCATACTTTATGTCATATTTATGCATTTTTCGGCACTAACCTATTAACGAGATGCCGAAGAGCCATTGCTGTTTTCTGCTGTTTTTGGTTTCAGAAATCCTAGTAAATATTCTTCCGAATAGGACGAAATCAACGCCCGGGCCTATTTTGCCACGAAGCTTCCCGAAGACCGAAGAGAAGACGGTGGGCCACGAGGCGCGCGAAGGCGGCGGCCCGGAGCAGCGCGCGACCCCAGGCCCTCGTGACTCTCCCGACTCCGACCGCCCTTCCGCCTACAAATAGCCTTCGTCGTGAACCCCCGCACCGAGAGCCACGATCGGAAAACCTTCAGACGCCGCCGCCGCCAATCCCATCTCGGGATTCAGAGATCGCCTCCGGCACCCTGCCGGGAGGGGATTCATCTCCCGAGGACTCTACACCGCCATGGTCGCCTGGAGTGATGAGTGAGTAGTTCCTGGTCTATGGGTCCATAGCAGTAGCTAGATGGTTGTCTTCTCATCATTATGCTTCATTGTCGGATCTTGCTGCCCTAACATGATCAAGATCATCTATCTGTAATGCTATATGTTGTGTTTGTTGGGATCGATGGATAGAGAATACTATGTTATGTTGATTATCAATCTATGTGTTGTTTATGATCTTGCATGCTCTCCGTTACTAGTAGATGCTTTGGCCAAGTTGATGCTTGTAACTCCAAGAGGGAGTATTTATGCTCGATAGTGGGTTCATGTCTCCGTGAATCTGGGGGAGTGACAGAAACCCCAAGGTTATGGATGTGTGCCACTAGGGATAAAACATTGATGCTATGTCCGAGGATGTAGTTGATTACATTACGCACCATACTTAATGCAATTGTGTGTTGTTTGCAACTTAATACTGGAAGGGTGGATGATAACTGAAGGTGGACTTTTTAGGCATAGATGCATCTTGGATAGCGGTCTATGTACTTTGTCGTAATGCCCAATTAAATCTCACAATACTCATCATATCATGTATGTGCATTGTCATGCCCTCTCTATTTGTCAATTGCCCAACTGTAATTTGTTCACCCAACATGCTATTTATCTTATGGGAGAGACACCACTAGTGAACTGTGGACCCCGGTCCATTCTTTTACATCGATACAATCTCTGTGCAATACTTGTTCTACTGTTCTCTACAAACAATCATCATCCACACTATACATCTAATCCTTTGTTACAAGGGGTGAGATTGACAACCTCACTGTTGGGGCAAAGTACTTGGTTGTGTTGTGCGGTTCCACGTTGGCGCGAATCCCGGTGTTGCGCCAGACTACATCTCGCCGCCATCAACCTTCAACGTGCTTCTTGGCTCCTACTGGTTCGATAAACCTTGGTTTCTACGAGGAAAACTTGCTGTACGCATCACACCTTCCTCTGGGGTTCCAACATATCCCCGAGATTCATTAATTAATTATATAATTATCGTGATAAATTAATTAACTCTAATTTTGACAAGTTCTCTCGAATGAAAACACATTTGATTAAGTTGCCTCATAATATATATATAATTAGTGTGCATGCATGGCCTACCATGCATTCGTGCATATATTTTAATGTATATTTGAACATATTCTTGGGGATTTCAATCTCTCTCTCTCGATCTATATATCGTTGGTGGCAAAAAACACACATATATATGCATGCAATTTATGCGTAAAGGCGCGGGTGCCTCTATGTGTGTGTGCGCACTCGATCGATGATCCCTAAACCTTAAACAACCCTAAAACCTTAAATCTCTAATCCCTAATCCCTAAACCTAAACACCCTAAACACTAAACCCTAAACCCTAGACCCTAAACCCTAACCCTAACCCTAACCCTAAACCCTAGCTAACCCTAAACCCTAATTAAACCCTATGTATAGGCCAACGACACTTAATTGTGCATCGAGCAGGCCAGGGGTGCCTCGCGGTCCTCTAATTAAATTAAATGTGCCATGCATTAACCCTAAACCATATATATGTAACTAACCCTAGCTAATCAACCCTACTTAATTAAAACACATAACCCTAAACTATACTAGCTAGCTATAACCCGATCTAATAAAAACATGCTCTATATATAGCAGCTAGCTAGCAAACCGTAGATTAACACCAATTAAAATATACATGGCCTATATCGATCATGTTGTATAACATATCACTGAGATTCATTAATTAATTATATAATTATCGTGATAAATTAATTAACTTGAATTTTGACAAGTTCTCTCGAATGAAAACACATTTGATTAAGTTGCCTCATAATATATATATAATTAGTGTGCATGCATGGCCTACAATGCATTCGTGCATATATTTTAATGTATATTTGAACATATTCTTGGGGATTTCAATCTCTCTCGATCATCTATATATCGTTGGTGGCAAAAACACACATATATACGCATGCACTTTATGCGTAAAGGCGCGGGTGCCTCGATCTAATAATGTGTGCGACTCGATCGATGATCCCTAAACCTTAAACAACCCTAAAACCCTAAATCCCTAATCCCTAATCCCTAAACCCTAAACACCCTACACACTAAACCCTAGACCCTAGACCCTAAACCCTAACCCTAACCTCCATCCCTAGCTAAACCTAAACCCTAATTAAACCCTATGTATAGGCCAACGACACTTAATTGTGCATCGAGCAGCCCCGGGGTGCCTCGCGGTCCTCTAATTAAATTAATTAAATGCGCCATGCATTAACCCTAAACCATATATATGTAACTAACCCTAGCTAATCAACCCTACTTAATTAAAACACATAACCCTAAACTATACTAGATATAACCCGATCTAATAAAAACATGCTCTATATATAGCAGCTAGCTAGCAAACCGTAGATTAACACCAATTAAAATATACATGGCCTATATCGATCATGTTGTATAACATATCCCTGAGATTCATTAACTAATTATATAATTATCGTGATAAATTAATTAACTTGAATTTTGACAAGTTATCTCGAATGAAAACACATTTGATTAAGTTGCCTCATATATATATATATATATATAATTAGTGTGCATGCGGCTAATGCATTCGTGCATATATTTTAATGTATATTTGAACATATATATTCTTGGGGATTTCAATCTCTCTCTCGATCATCTATATATCGTTGGTGGCCCAAAAAACACACATATATACGCATGCACTTTATGCGTAAGGCGTGCGGGTGCCTCTAATAATGTGTGCACTCGATCGATGATCCCTAAACCTTAAACAACCCTAAAACCTTAAATCCCTAATCCCTAATCCCTAATCCCTAAACCCTAAACACCCTAAACACTAAACCCTAAACCCTAAACCCTAACCCTAACCCTAACCCTAACCCTAGCCCTAACCCTAACCCTAAACCCTAGCTAACCCTAAACCCTAAACCCTAGACCCTAAACCCTAGACCCTAAACCCTAACCCTAACCCTAACCTAACCCTAACCCTAAACCCTAGCTAACCCTAAACCTAAACCCTAAACCCTAAACCCTAGACCCTAAACCTAACCTAACCCTAACCCTAAACCCTAGCTAACCCTAAAACCCTAAATAAACCCTATGTATAGGCCAACGACACTTAATTGTACGTGCATCGAGCAGGCCAGGGGTGCCTCATGGTCCTCTAATTAAATTAAATGTGCATGCATTAACCCTAAACCATATATATGTAACTAACCCTAGCTAATCAACCCTACTTAATTAAAACACATAACCCTAAACTATACTAGATATAACCGATCTAATAAAAACATGCTCTATATATAGCAGCTAGCTAGCAAACCGTAGATTAACACCAATTAAAATATACATGGCCTATATCGATCATGTTGTATAACATATCCCTGAGATTCATTAATTAATTATATAATTATCGTGATAAATTAATTAACTTGAATTTTGACAAGTTCTCTCGAATGAAAACACATTTGATTAAGTTGCCTCATAATATATATATAATTAGTGTGCATGCATGGCCTACAATGCATTCGTGCATATATTTTAATGTATATTTGAACATATTCTTGGGGATTTCAATCTCTCTCTCGATCATCTATATATATCGTTGGTGGCCAAAAAACACACATATATACGCATGCACTTTATCGTAAAGGCGCGGGTGCCTCGATCTAATAATGTGTGCGCACTCGATCGATGATCCCTAAACCTTAAACAACCCTAAAACCTAAATCCCTAATCCCTAATCCCTAAACCCTAAACACCTAAACACTAAACCCTAGACCCTAGACCCTAAACCCTAACCCTAACCCTAACCATAAGCCCTAGCTAACCCTAAACCTAATTAAACCCTATGTATAGGCCAACGACACTTAATTGTGCATCGAGCAGCCCAGGGGTGCTTCGTGGTCCTCTAATTAAATTAATCAAATGCGCCATGCATTAACCCTAAACCATATATATGTAACTAACCCTAGCTAATCAACCCTACTTAATTAAAACACATAACCCTAAACTATACTAGATATAACCGATCTAATAAAAACATGCTCTATATATAGCGGCTAGCTAGCAAACCGTAGATTAACACCAATTAAAATATACATGGCCTATATCGATCATGTTGTATAACATATCCCTGAGATTCATTAATTAATTATATAATTATCGTGATAAATTAATTAACTTGAATTTTGACAAGTTATCTCGAATGAAAACACATTTGATTAAGTTGCCTCATATATATATATATAATTAGTGTGCATGCATGGCCTACAATGCATTCTTGCATATATTTTAATGTATATTTGAACATATATATTCTTGGGGATTTCAATCTCGATCTCTCTCTCTCGATCATCTATATATCGTTGGTGGCCCAAAAACACACATATATACGCATGCACTTTATGCGTAAAGGCGCACAAGTGCCTCTAATAATGTGTGTGCGCACTCGATCGATAAACCTTAAACAACCCTAAAACCTTAAATCCCTAATCCCTAATCCCTAATCCCTAAACCCTAAACACCCTAAACACTAAACCCTAAACCCTAAACCCTAACCCTAACCCTAACCTACTAACCCTAACCCTAACCCTAAACCCTAGCTAACCCTAAACCCTAAACCCTAGACCCTAAACCCTAGACCCTAAACCCTAACCTAACCCTAACCCTAACCCTAAACCCTAGCTAACCCTAAACCCTAAACCCTAGACCCTAAACCCTAGACCCTAGACCCTAAACCCTAACCCTAACCCTAACCCTAACCCTAAACCCTAGCTAACCCTAAAACCCTAATTAAACCCTATGTATAGGCCAATGACACTTAATTGTGCATCGAGCAGGCCAGGGGTGCCTCGCGGTCCTCTAATTAAATTAAATGTGCCATGCATTAACCCTAAACCATATATATGTAACTAACCCTAGCTAATCAACCCTACTTAATTAAAACACATAACCCTAAACTATACTAGATATAACCCGATCTAATAAAAACATGCTCTATATATAGCAGCTAGCTAGCAAACCGTAGATTAACACCAATTAAAATATACATGGCCTATATCGATCATGTTGTATAACATATCCCTGAGATTCATTAATTAATTATATAATTATCGTGATAAATTAATTAACTTGAATTTTGACAAGTTCTCTCGAATGAAAACACATTTGATTAAGTTGACTCATAATATATATATAATTAGTGTGCATGCATGGCCTACAATGCATTCGTGCATATATTTTAATGTATATTTGAACATATTCTTGGGGATTTCAATCTCTCGATCATCTATATATCGTTGGTGGCCAAAAAACACACATATATACGCATGCACTTTATGCGTAAAGGCGCGGGTGCCTCGATTTAATAATGTGTGTGCGCACTCGATCGATGATCCCTAAACCTTAAACAACCCTAAAACCCTAAATCCCTAATCCCTAATCCCTAATCCCTAAACCCTAAACACCCTAAACACTAAACCCTAGACCCTAGACCCTAAACCATAACCCTAACCCTAACCATCTGCCCTAGCTAACCCTAAACCCTAATTAAACCCTATGTATAGGCCAACGACACTTAATTGTGCATCGAGCAGCCAGGGGTGCCTCGCGGTCCTCTAATTAAATTAATTAAATGTGCCATGCATTAACCCTAAACCATATTAACTAACCCTAGCTAATCAACCCTACTTAATTAAAATACATAACCCTAAACTATACTAGATATAACCCGATCTAATAAAAACATGCTCTATATATAGCAGCTAGCTAGCAAACCGTAGATTAACACCAATTAAAATATACATGGCCTATATCGATCATGTTGTATAACATATCCCTCAGATTCATTAATTACTTATATAATTATCGTGATAAATTAATTAACTTGAATTTTGACAAGTTCTCTCGAATGAAAACACATTTGATTAAGTTGCCTCATAATATATATATAATTAGTGTGCATGCATGCCTACAATGCATTCGTGCATATATTTTAATGTATATTTGAACATATATATTCTTGGGGATTTCATCTCGATCTCTCTCTCTCGATCATCTATATATCGTTGGTGGCCCAAAAAAACACATATATACGCATGCACTTTATGCGTAGGCGCAGTGCCTCTAATAATGTGTGCGCACTCGATCGATGATCCCTAAACCTTAAACAACCTAAAACCTTAAATCCCTAATCCCTAATAATCCCTAATCCCTAAACCCTAAAACACCCTAAACACTAAACCCTAAACCCTAGACCCTAAACCCTAACCCTAACCTAAACCCTAGCTAACCCTAAACCCTAAACCCTAACCTAAACACCTAGACCCTAAACCCTAACCCTAACCTAACCTAACCCTAAACCCTAGCTAGCCTAAACCCTAATTAAACCCTATGTATAGGCCAACGACACTTAATTGTGCATCGAGCAGGCCAGGGGTGCCTCGCGGTCCTCTAATTAAATTAAATGTGCCATGCATTAACCCTAAACCATATATATGTAACTAACCCTAGCTAATCAACCCTACTTAATTAAAACACATAACCTAAACTGTACTAGCTAGCTATAACCCGATCTAATAAAAACATGCTCTATATATAGTAGCTAGCTAGCAAACCGTAGATTAACACAAATTAAAATATACATGGCCTATATCAATTTTAATATATATTTGAACATATTCTAGGGGATTTCAATCTCTCTCGATCATCATATCGTTGTTGGTGGCAAAACACACACGTACATATATACGCATGCACTTTATGCGCAAAGCGGGGTGCCTCTAATAATGTGTGCGCACTCGATCGATGATCCCTAAACCTTAAACAACCCTAAAACTCCCTAAACCTAAACACCCTAAACACTAAACCCTAGACCCTAAACACCTAAACACTAAACCCTAAACCCTAGACCCTAAACACCGTAAACACTAAACCCTAAACCCTAAACACCCTAAACACTAATTAAACCCTAAACCCTAGACCCTAAACACCCTAAACTAAACCCTAGACCCTAGCTAAACACCCTAAACACTAAACCCTAAACCCTAAACCCTAGCTAACCCTAAACCCTAATTAAACCCTATATATAGGCCAACGACACTTAATTGTGCATCAAGCAGGCCAGGGGTGCCTAGCTCGCGGTCCTCTAGTTAAATTAAATGTGTCATGCATTAACCCTAAACCATATATATAACTAACCCCTAGCTAATCAAACCCTAGTTCATTAAAACACATAACCCTAAACTATACTAGCTAGCTATAACCCGATCTAATAAAAACATGCTCGATCTATATATAGCAGCTAGCTAGCAAATTAAACGGTAGATTAACACCAATTGATATATACGACATGGCCTATATCGATCATATGTTGTATAACATCTCCCTGAGATTCATTAATTAATTATATAATTATCGATGATAAATTAATTAAATTGAATTTTGACAAATTCTCTCGAATGAAAACACATTTGATTAAGTTTCCTCATAATATATATATAATTAGTGTGCATGCATGGCCTACCATGCATGCATTCGTGCATATATTTTAATATATATTTGAACATATTCTTGGGGATTTCAATCTCTCTCTCTCTCGATCATCTATATATCGTTGTTGGCCAAAAAAACACACACATATACACATGCACTTTATGCGCAAAGGCACGTGTGCCTCTAATAATGTGTGTGTGCGCACTCGATCGATGATCCATAAACCTTAAACCCTAAATAAACCCTAATCCCTAATCCCTAAACCCTAAATACCATAAACATTAAACCCTAGACCCTAGACCCTAAACCCTAACCTCCTAACCCTAAACCCTAAACCCTAATTAAACCCTATATATAGGCCAATGACACTTAATTGTGCATCAAGCAGGCCAGGGGTGCCTTAGCTCGCGGTCCTCTAATTAAATTAAATGTGCCATGCATATATATATGTGTTTAATTTGGGGATTTCAATCGCTCTCTCGTATGTAGATCTCTCTCTACCTCTCTCTCTCTCTCTCTCTCTCTCGTTAATTGGTGGCCAACAACACACACATGCACTTTGTGCGCAAAGGCATGCGCCTCTAATAATGTGTGCGCAGTCGATCAATCTAGTTTTGATTAATCATAGCACACAAATAAAGAAGTTGTATTTGAATCCACACAACCTAATCTAAAACACATAACCCTAACATGGCCTAATTAATTAACCCCTTCTCTCTACCTAATTAGTGGAAATTGCACAAAATCAAAAGGGGTCCCTCACTAATTGTGCATATCTGCTAGATTGTGATAAACTTTTGCCCCATATATATTTGGTGGATGGGTGCATCTTGGCATGTAAAACAATTAGTGTTTGCAAATGGCGTTGTTATGTACAAATGATTTCTTTCCATCCAAAGTGCATAAAATGGGAGTTTTAATGAAGAAAGTACAAAGGGCATATACAGCTCAACATGCTTCCACACCCCGATTTCCACACGAAGTAGAGCATATTTAAAGGATAATTCCAGAGTTTTACTATTTTTCAAGCAACTTTGCTAATTTTCCCCCACTCACATGACTTTATGTCGATTTAACGAAAATATGGCGAATTTAAACTACATGGGCGGGATAGTTTGAATTGTGCGCGCGGCAAAGGGAACCGCCTATTCCTCAACCTTGTGCACGGCAAATTACACACGCAACTCCATTAAACGCCACCTACCGACCTTAATTATCACCCGCGCCGGCCGCATGACCCCCCACCCACCCCTACACAACTTATTCCCGTCCGTGCGAAGAGCTTCCCCTCCCCGTCCCGTCCGTGCGAAGAAGAAGCTTCCCCTCCCCGTCGTTCTTCTCGAGACGCACCGGCGGTCAAGTTGATCCACGGTAGGGCTGCTATCTCTAGCTCAATCATGTATCGGGCAAGACGGCCTAACGATTTATATTTTCTTGATGCTGCTAAAAAAATTCGTCAGTATGCTCGAACTAATTGGCACTTTATAGTTTTCCGCTCGATTTGTCATCGATCAATTTGTTCATTTGCGTGGGCATATAGAGTCAGTTCTGCACTCGATCCGTTAATTTGCTGAAATGCCATGGCAGAGTTTTGTACACGATCTGTTTGCTAAAATGTCGATGGGCATTTTTTGTTTTGTACTCGACATGATTGCTGAAATGCATAATCATGTAGTATAGTTTTGTACTCGATGGATATACATTTCCTACTTCGCCTTAAATTAATCACCAACCACTGTATCTCATAATTAAACAGATGGACAGAACTTGGATACTGCATGGACACTTATGTTCCCCTTCATATATAAATGGTGTTCAGCCCTTTATGGGGTTTATTAGAGCTCATGAAGGTCACAACCTGGACGTGTATTGCCCGCTGCACATGTATGAATGGTGAGAAGAGGCCTCACCTGTAGTGGCAGATCATTTACACATTTTGGGATGGACCGCACATATGTTAGGCGGGTTTAGCATGGTGAACCATATAATGATCCTTTAGCAGGAGAAGCAGATCTTGCTCACACTGTATGTGTTCTTGCATATGTATTTAATTATTTATATTGATGTTGCCGCTGTTTCAATCAATAGTTTGCATTGCTGTGCAAGGTTCTGTACTCAAATTTAACTTGTTGCAGATGGATGGACGGGAAGGAGAGAAAAAGCGCTTGCTTCAGGAAACGGGTTTCAGCTCTGGGACATGTGCTGTGCCAGATGAGAAGGTAAATATGTAAAACGGCATTTGTTCAGGTTGCATCCCTTAGATGTTTGTCTAATCGGTTGATGTACTAATTGAAGCATAGAGTTGAAGAGGTCTCTCAGTTTGATGGGAGATTTGAAGATGAATCTCAGTTTGATGCACCTGTGGATGGTACTGATGACGAGCCTTTCATAGACGAAGGTCCTGCACCTGAGATTATCCAGCCTACAGAAGGAGGCCGTGGACCGAGTACACAGCTGCGTTGAAGTGGATGCACGCCGGAGATCGGGGCGTCCGGGTAGTCTCAAGACCACCCAGCCCTGATGCACTGTGGATGGTACTGATGACGAGCCTCTCATAGACGAAGGTCCTGCACCTGAGATTATCCAGCCCTACAGAAGGAGGTCGTGGACCGAGTACACAGCTTTGCGTTGAAGAGGATGCACACCCGGAGATCATCAGGGGCGTCCCGGTAGTCTCAGGACCACCCAGCCCTGATGCAAAATGTTGAGCTACTTTATGATTCGTACTCTTATGTTCTGGTGCTGTAGTATGTTATGATTTGTACGCCTTTGGCGCTAGATTAAGCATTCAGTGGATGATCGCGTTGCAAAATTCGACACCCACACAATCAGTTCATCGTATGAGTAGTAGCACAATTACTTCTACAGCGATTCCTGCCAGCGCATTAGTTGGTAGCATGAAACACTTTCAGGTACTCCCCTCTGATTCATATTAATTGACTCAATTCTGTCTAGATATGGATGTATCTAGATGCATTTGTTAACTAGACTAACAAACTTGAGTCAGTTAATATGAATCCGTGTAAACCGCCCAAGTCCTCGAGCAGCTAGTTTATTGACTCTGGACTCCAAGCCTCTCGCGGCAAGCCATCGACGAAGCTTTGACCAGATCTTGGCCCGCAATTTTTGTGTGTGTGGCGAATAGCAAAGCTTTGACCAGTTCCTCTCGGGATGCAGCACGCCGGTGAGCTTGCACGGTTGCCATGAGCACTTTCCGGCGGAACTTCCTCTTCAGCGCCCTCAAGCCGCTGCTGCGAGACAGCACGCAGTGCCTCGAGGTGGACGGAATTCTGGATCTCAGGGCGGGGGTCCGCATCGTCCGGGAACGATCTCCAGCGGGTTAACGAGGACATGCATGGCGGCCAGGGATTTGTTTTTTTGGTTTGAGCTTGGGATTTGGGGTTTTTTCGGATAGGGGAGGAGGAACCGAGGAAGAGGAAGGAACAGCCGCGTGCTTGGCGCGTGGCGGTGTGCTTGAATTTCGAATTTTTGTGAAATGTTTCATTTCCGCTACAATTCGGGGGTTTCTTGACGCGCCAATGCGTCCCGCCGGGCAGCTTCAAGTGAATTTGGGGTGCCACGCTATGGGCCCTAGTTTCAGTGAGACATGTAATGACTAGTCACATCAGTAAGTTCACTGTGTAATAAAATATGTTACCCCTCCCCTTTATGTAGCACCCCTTCTCTCCCGATCGAGTGCCGATTGCCGACGGATGCAAGCCGCTAGCTCGATCCCCTCCTTTCGCCTCCACCATCCAGGCATCCAGCTTGGAGGGGCAAGCTGCATCTAGACCAAGCGGATTAGGTAGGACTAGTTATGTTCTTTCCTTTCTCGAGATCGGTTCTTTTTTCCTCTCCTCGATATCTTGCGCATCTCTTTCCTATTCTGGGCGAAGGGGTGTCTTTCTGGTCACCCTCGAGCTGGGAGTGATTGATGGGGGTGGGGGCGGGGGCTACCTTTGCTTGGATTGGGGTGTTCTTCCTTTATTTGTCGACATTTGCAACCTTTGTAGTTTCTGCTGATCCTCACTGTATCTTTTGTCAGCTTGTACAGGAAAGGTAAGACCTCGGCGGTGGGGGCAATGGAGCGTAAGGCCACCACGCATGTGGGCAGTTGGCTGAGCCTGAGCTGCGTCCCCAGCCCCGCGAAGCAGGTACTCCGTTTGCTTATCCACTCTTTACCTTTTAAGTGTCTCTCTGCATCCTCAATCTGTTCCTGTTCTGGAATATGCTTAAAGTAGCACATGTCTTCAGCTGTTTGTGCGTAAAGCCTCTGTGACACCATGCTCTATATTCTCTGTATCAGGTTGGTACCTCCAGGTTCCGTGCTGAGGCTATGGGGAACGAGAATAGCGCCCCACCTGCAGGAGCATGGCCCTATGCAGCACAAGAAGCGAAATGCCACTGCCGAGCTGGGCAGGGACCGCCCAGGGGTAATTTTTTTAACCAACTTACCATGATGTAGTCTGAATCTGATACTCCCTCAGATCCAAATTAATTGACTCAACTATCTGTAGATACGAATGTATCTAGATGTGTTTTAGCTCTAGATACTACTGCCTCCATCCCAAAGCTTTGGGCTTATATTATTTTTAGAAAGTCAAACTATACCATGTTTGACTAAGCTTTTACCAAAAATCAGTAACATGCAAAATACAAAATTAATATCATTAAATAGATAATAAAATATATTTTCCTACGGTATCTACACAATATTATATTTGTTGATAGAATGTTCTAAAATTTTGGTCAAACTTTGCTTGTTTTGATTTCTCAAAAATAAATAAGGCTTAAGCTTTTGGATGGTGGTAGTACATTCATATCTAGACAAAGCTGAGTTAACTAGTTTTTTGTCTGTCCATAGCTAGTGTTCACGCTGCAAATGGCTAAGAGCATCCACTATATGCATCAGTCTATCTCATACAGTAATTCAATATCACTGCTGAGGTCTGCCTTTTGTTTTGCTATTCATATGCAGACTGAAACTTTAGGGCCTTTACTCAAAAGGAAGATCAAAACTGCGGCTGATCAGGCTGCCAGTATGTTGATGCCGCCCCCATCTTCTAAATGCCTCTACAAGCACAAGGCCACGCGCAGCTGGGTGGTGATCTTTTAATGAATATGGTATATTTTCTTAATCCACAAAACATGCCTTGATTTTTCTCTGTTTATTGTCGGTTTTTTCTATGCTTGCCAAAAGTTTACAACAACAACAACAACAACCAAGCCTTTCAGTCCCAAACAAGTTGGGGTAGGCTAGAGTTGAAACCCATAAGATCTCGAAGCCAAAAGTTTAGAAACACCAAATTCGTTTGCTTACAATCATCATACAGTAATGTTCATCTACTCCAGTTCCCCTAACCCAACAAAAAATGATGTTAATTACGATTTTTAGATTAAAAGAGCACTGATACGTCTCCGACGTATCGATAATTTCTTATGTTCCATGCCACATTATTGATGTTATCTACATGTTTTATGCACACTTTATGTCATATTCGTGCATTTTCTAGAACTAACCTATTAACAAGATGCCGAAGTGCCAGTTGTTGTTTTCTGCTGTTTTTGGTTTTAGAAATCCTAGTAACGAAATATTCTCGGAATTGGACGAAATCAACGCCGGGTCCTATTTTGACACGAAGCTTCCAGAGGAGGAGACGAAGTGGGGCCACGGCGCCCAAACCCTAGGGCGGCGCGGCCCAGGCCCTGGCCGCGCCGGCCTGTGGTGTGGGGCCCTCGTGCCCCCTTCGACTTGCCCTTCCGCCTACTTAAAGCCTCCATCGCGAGCCCCGGTGCCGAGAGCCACGATACGGAAAACCTTACCGAGACGCCGCCGCCGCCAATCCCATCTCGGGGATTCGGAGATCGCCTCCGGCACCTGCCGGAGAGGGGATTCATCTCCCGGAGGACTCTACGCCGCCATGGTCGCCTCCGGAGTGATGTGTGAGTAGTCTACCCCTGGACTATGGGTCCATAGCTGTAGCTAGATGGTTGTCTTCTCCCCATTGTGCTTCATTGTCGGATCTTGTGAGCTGCCTAACATGATCAAGATCATCTATCCGTAATTCTATATGTTGCGTTTGTTGGGATCCGATGAATAGAGAATACTTGTTATGTTGATTATCAAAGTTATGTCTATGTGTTGTTTATGATCTTGCATGCTCTCCGTTACTAGTAGATGCTCTGGCCAAGTAGATGCTTGTAACTCCAAGAGGGAGTATTTATGCTCGATAGTGGGTTCATGCCTCCATTGATATCTGGGAGTGACAGAAGTTCTAAGGTTGTGGATGTGCTGTTGCCACTAGGGATAAAACATTGGTGCTATGTTCAAGGATGTAGTTACTGATTACATTACGCGCAATACTTAATGCAATTGTCTGTTGTTAGCAACTTAATACTGGAGGGGTTCGGATGATAACCTGAAGGTGGACTTTTTAGGCATAGATGCATGCTGGATAGCGGTCTATGTACTTTGTCGTAATGCCCAATTAAATCTCTATACTCATCATAATATGTATGTGCATGGTCATGCCCTCTTTATTTGTCAATTGCCCAACTGTAATTTGTTCACCCAACATGCTATTTATCTTATGGGAGAGACACCTCTAGTGAACTGTGGACCCCGGTCCAATTCTCTATCTGAAATACAATCTACTGCAATACTTGTTCTACTGTTTTCTACGCAAACAATCATCTTCCACACAATACGGTTAATCCTTTGTTACAGCAAGCCGGTGAGATTGACAACCTCATTGTTTCGTTGGGGCAAAGTACTTTGGTTGTGTTGTGCAGGTTCCACGTTGGCGCCGGAATCTCTGGTGTTGCGCCGCACTACATACCGCCGCCATCAACCTTCAACGTGCTTCTTGACTCCTACTGGTTCGATTAAACCTTGGTTTCTTCTGAGGAAACTTGCCGCTGTACGCATCACACCTTCCTCTTGGGGTTCCCAACGGACGTGTCAACTACACGCATCAAGCAAATTTCTGGCGCCGTTGCCGGGGAGATCAAGACACGCTGCAAGGGGAGTCTCCACTTCCCAATCTCTTTACTTTGTTTTTGTCTTGCTTTATTTTATTTACTACTTTGTTTGCTGCACTAAATCAAAATACAAAAAAAATTAGTTGCTAGTTTTACTTTATTTGCTATCTTGTTTGCTATATCAAAAACACAAAAAAATTAGTTACTTGCATTTACTTTACTTGATTCATCATGTTTCCTTTTAATTTTACCACAAAAGACATACCGGTAGGACGTGGGTCTATAGTTGGGAGAAATAATATAGAAGAATTTTTCAATCATGTTAGTACCATTGAAGATTTTGAAGATAGACACTTGGTAGACCTTGCGCCTACTTATGAAATTGCTGCTGCGCATTTAGTTCGCCTGTTGGAAACTAAATTTGTTAATCTTAATCCTATAATCCAACACATGTTTCTCACACTTGGTGATATGGAAGAAGGGGAAAAGAAAGATTTTGTTTTAGAAACCCTTCTTAGAGAATTTGGTGGTCTAGCAAGAGAAGCTAGAAAGGTCTTTGCTAAATTTAATATGCTTGGTTCTCATACTAATTTTGTTAGTCTCCTTGAAAAGATGGATATGGATAGAATAAGATACACTAATAATATTGATGATGGAGGGGAGATCAAAGCACCGATACCATGTAAACTCTTAGCTATGAATGATGCACTAGAAAATAACTATGCTTGGCTTGTTCCCGAAAATTTGTTTGATGAGAGTAGAAAGCCCAAAACTAATGAAAAGGGAGACGCTAAAACTTATGTATCTAATATACTATGCTTGGTTGAGAAAAATCCACACCCCGCTGTAGAAGTACCACCCTTTGATAATACTTGATACACACTTTCTGCGCCTAGCTGAAAGGCGTTAAAGAAAAGCGCTTATGGGAGACAACCCATGTTTTTACCTACAGTACTTTGTTTTTATTTTGTGTCTTGGAAGTTGTTTACTACTGTATCAACCTCTCCTTATCTTAGTTTTGTGTTTTGTTGTGCCAAGTAAAGTCTTTGATAGAAAAGTTCATACTAGATTTGGATGCGCAGAAACAGATTTCTTTACTGTCACGAATTCCGACCTGCCTCTCTGTAGGTAGCTCAGAAAAATATGCCAATTTACGTGCGTGATCCTCAGATATGTACGCAACTTTCATTAAATTTGGGCATTTTCATTTGAGCAAGTCTGGTGCCATTTTAAAATTCGTCAATACGAACTGTTCTGTTTTGACAGATTCTGCCTTTTATTTCGCATTGCCTCTTTTGCTATGTTGGATGAATTTCTTTGATCCATTAATGTCCAGTAGCTTTATGCAATGTCCAGAAGTGTTAAGAATGATTATGTCACCTCTGAACATATTAATTTTTATTGTGCACTAACCCTCTAATGAGTTGTTTCGAGTTTGGTGTGGAGGAAGTTTTCAAGGATCAAGAGAGGAGTATGATGCAACATGATCAAGGAGAGTGAAAGCTCTAAGCTTGGGGATGCCCCGGTGGTTCACCCCTGCATATATCAAGAAGACTCAAGCGTCTAAGCTTGGGGATGCCCAAGGCATCCCCTTCTTCATCGACAACATTATCAGGTTCCTCCCCTGAAACTATATTTTTATTCCATCACATCTTATGTGCTTTGCTTGGAGCGTCGGTTTGTTTTTGTTTTTGTTTTGTTTGAATAAAATGGATCCTAGCATTCACTTTATGGGAGAGAGACACGCTCCGCTGTAGCATATGGACAAGTATGTCCTTAGTTTCTACTCATAGTATTCATGGCGAAGTTTCTTCTTCGTTAAATTGTTATATGGTTGGAATTGGAAAATGATACATGTAGTAAATTGCTATAATGTCTTGGGTAATGTGATACTTGGCAATTGTTGTGCTCATGTTTAAGCTCTTGCATCATATGATTTGCACCCATTAACGAAGAAATACATAGAGCATGCTAAAATTTGGTTTGCATATTTGGTCTCTCTAAGGTCTAGATAATTTCTAGTATTGAGTTTGAACAACAAGGAAGACGGTGTAGAGTCTTATAATGTTTACAATGTGTCTTTTATGTGAGTTTTGCTGCACCGTTCATCCTTGTGTTTGTTTCAAATAACCTTGCTAGCCTAAACCTTGTATCGAGAGGGAATACTTCTCATGCATCCAAAATACTTGAGCCAACCACTATGCCATTTGTGTCCACCATACCTACCTACTACATGGTATTTCTACGCCATTCCAAAGTATATTGCTTGAGTGCTACCTTTAAACAATTCAAAATTTATTACCTCTGATTTGTGTCAATGTTTTATAGCTCATGAGGAAGTATGTGGTGTTTATCTTTCAATCTTGTTGGGCAACTTTCACCAATGGACTAGTGGCTTCATCCGCTTATCCAATAATTTTGCAAAAAGAGCTGGCAATGGGATTCCCAGTCCCAAATTAATTAACTTAAATAGACACTCCTCCATGGTATGTGATTGTTGGACGGCACCCGAAGGATTCGGTTAGCCATGGCTTGAGAAAGCAAAGGTGGGGAGGAGTGTCATCATAATAAAACTAAAAATAAAAGGCACTCCTTCATGGTATGAGATTGTTGGCAGGCACCCGAGGATTCGGTTAGCCATGGTTTGTGAAAGAAAGGTTGGGAGTGCCACACAAAAATAAAATAAAATGGGAGCCGCTCTTTGAAGGTTTGTTCTGGCAAGGGGGTTAGAGTGCCCACTACCATTCGTTGACAACAACAAACACCTCTCAAAATTTTACTTTTATTGCTCTCTATATGTTTTCAAAATCAAAGCTCTAGCACAAATATAGCAATCGATGCTTTCCTCTTTGAAGGACCATTCTTTTACTTTCATTGTTGAGTCAGTTCACCTATTTCTCTCCACCTCAAGAAGCAAACACTTGTGTGAACCGTGCATTGATTCCTACATACTTGCATATTGCACTTATTATATTACTCTATGTTGACAAATATCCATGAGATATACATGTTACAAGTTGAAAGCAACCGCTGAAACTTAATCTTCCTTTGTGTTGCTTCAATGCCTTTACTATGAATTATTGCTTTATGGGTTAACTCTTATGCAAGACTTATTGATGTTTGTCTTGAAGTACTATTCATGAAAAGTCTTTGCTATATGACTCACTTGTTTACTCATGTCATATACATTGTTTTGATCGCTGCATTCACTACATATGCTTTACAAATAGTATGATCAAGGTTATGATGGCATGTCACTCCAGAAATTATCTGTGTTATCGTTTTACCTGCTCGGGACGAGCAGAACTAAGCTTGGGGATGCTGATACGTCTCCGACGTATCGATAATTTCTTATGTTCCATGCCACATTATTGATGTTATCTACATGTTTTATGTAGACTTTATGTCATATTCGTGCATTTTCTGGAACTAACCTATTAACAAGATGCCGAAGTGCCAGTTGCTGTTTTCTGCTGTTTTTGGTTTCAGAAATCCTAGTAACGAAATATTCTCGGAATTGGACGAAATCAATGCCCAGGGTCCTATTTTGACACGAAGCTTCCAGAAGACCGAAGAGGAGATGAAGTGGGGCCACGAGGCGCCCAAACCCTAATAATATTGATGATGGAGGGGAGATCAAAGCACCGATACCATGTAAACTCTTAGCTATGAATGATGCACTAGAAAATAACTATGCTTGGCTTGTTCCCGAAAATTTGTTTGATGAGAGTAGAAAGCCCAAAACTAATGAAAAGGGAGACGCTAAAACTTATGTATCTAATATACTATGCTTGGTTGAGAAAACTCCACACCCGCTGTAGAAGTACCACCCTTTGATAATACTTGATACACACTTTCTGCGCCTAGCTGAAAGGCGTTAAAGAAAAGCGCTTATGGGAGACAACCCATGTTTTTACCTACAGTACTTTGTTTTTATTTTGTGTCTTGGAAGTTGTTTACTACTGTATCAACCTCTCCTTATCTTAGTTTTGTGTTTTGTTGTGCCAAGTAAAGTCTTTGATAGAAAAGTTCATACTAGATTTGGATTACTGCACAGCTTCAGATTTCTTTGCTGTCACGAATTCCGACCTGCCTCTCTGTAGGTAGCTCAGAAAAATATGCCAATTTACGTGCGTGATCCTCAGATATGTACGCAACTTTCATTAAATTTGGGCATTTTCATTTGAGCAAGTCTGGTGCCATTTTAAAATTCGTCAATACGAACTGTTCTGTTTTGACAGATTCTGCCTTTTATTTCGCATTGCCTCTTTTGCTATGTTGGATGAATTTCTTTGATCCATTAATGTCCAGTAGCTTTATGCAATGTCCAGAAGTGTTAAGAATGATTATGTCACCTCTGAACATGTTAATTTTTATTGTGCACTAACCCTCTAATGAGTTGTTTCGAGTTTGGTGTGGAGGAAGTTTTCAAGGATCAAGAGAGGAGTATGATGCAACATGATCAAGGAGAGTGAAAGCTCTAAGCTTGGGGATGCCCCGGTGGTTCACCCCTGCATATATCAAGAAGACTCAAGCATCTAAGCTTGGGGATGCCCAAGGCATCCCCTTCTTCATCGACAACATTATCAGGTTCCTCCCCTGAAACTATATTTTTATTCCATCACATCTTATGTGCTTTGCTTGGAGCGTCGGTTTGTTTTTGTTTTTGTTTTGTTTGAATAAAATGGATCCTAGCATTCACTTTATGGGAGAGAGACACGCTCCGCTGTAGCATATGGACAAGTATGTCCTTAGTTTCTACTCATAGTATTCATGGCGAAGTTTCTTCTTCGTTAAATTGTTATATGGTTGGAATTGGAAAATGATACATGTAGTAAATTGCTATAATGTCTTGGGTAATGTGATACTTGGCAATTGTTGTGCTCATGTTTAAGCTCTTGCATCATATGATTTGCACCCATTAATGAAGAAATACATAGAGCATGCTAAAATTTGGTTTGCATATTTGGTCTCTCTAAGGTCTAGATAATTTCTAGTATTGAGTTTGAACAAAAAGGAAGACGGTGTAGAGTCTTATAATGTTTACAATGTGTCTTTTATGTGAGTTTTGCTGCGCCGTTCATCCTTGTGTTTGTTTCAAATAAGCCTTGCTAGCCTAAACCTTGTATCGAGAGGGAATACTTCTCATGCATCCAAAATACTTGAGCCAACCACTATGCCATTTGTGTCCACCATACCTACCTACTACATGGTATTTCTCCGCCATTCCAAAGTATATTGCTTGAGTGCTACCTTTAAACAATTCAAAATTTATTACCTCTGATTTGTGTCAATGTTTTATAGCTCATGAGGAAGTATGTGGTGTTTATCTTTCAATCTTGTTGGGCAACTTTCACCAATGGACTAGTGGCTTCATCCGCTTATCCAATAATTTGCAAAAAGAGCTGGCAATGGGATTCCCAGTCCCAAATTAATTAACTTAAATAGACACTCCTCCATGGTATGTGATTGTTGGACGGCACCCGAAGGATTCGGTTAGCCATGGCTTGAGAAAGCAAAGGTGGGGAGGAGTGTCATCATAATAAAACTAAAATAAAAAGGCACTCCTTCATGGTATGAGATTGTTGGCAGGCACCCGAAGGATTCGGTTAGCCATGGTTTGTGAAAGAAAGGTTGGAAGGAGTGCCACACAAAAATAAAATAAAATGGGAGCCGCTCTTTGAAGGTTTGTCTGGCAAGGGGGTTAGAGTGCCCACTACCATTCGTTGACAACAACAAACACCTCTCAAAATTTTACTTTTATTGCTCTCTATATGTTTTCAAAATCAAAGCTCTAGCACAAATATAGCAATCGATGCTTTCCTCTTTGAAGGACCATTCTTTTACTTTCATTGTTGAGTCAGTTCACCTATTTCTCTCCACCTCAAGAAGCAAACACTTGTGTGAACTGTGCATTGATTCCTACATACTTGCATATTGCACTTATTATATTACTCTATGTTGACAAATATCCATGAGATATACATGTTACAAGTTGAAAGCAACCGCTGAAACTTAATCTTCCTTTGTGTTGCTTCAATGCCTTTACTATGAATTATTGCTTTATGAGTTAACTCTTATGCAAGACTTATTGATGCTTGTCTTGAAGTACTATTCATGAAAAGTCTTTGCTATATGATTCACTTGTTTACTCATGTCATATACATTGTTTTGATCGCTGCATTCACTACATATGCTTTACAAATAGTATGATCAAGGTTATGATGGCATGTCACTCCAGAAATTATCTTGTTATCGTTTTACCTGCTCGGGACGAGCAGAACTAAGCTTGGGGATGCTGATACGTCTCCGACGTATCGATAATTTCTTATGTTCCATGCCACATTATTGATGTTATCTACATGTTTTATGCACACTTTATGTCATATTCGTGCATTTTTGGAACTAACCTATTAACAAGATGCGAAGTGCCAGTTCTTTGTTTTCGCTGTTTTTGGTTTCAGAAATCCTAGTAACGAAATATTCTCGGAATTGGACGAAATCAATGCCCAGGGTCCTATTTTGACGAAGCTTCCCAAGACCGAAGAGGAGACGAAGTGGGGCCACGAGGCGCCCAAACCCTAGGGCGGCACGGCCCCCAGCCCTGGCCGCGCCGACCTGTGGTGTGGGGCCCTCGTGCCCCCTCCTGACTTGCCCTTCCGCCTACTTAAAGCCTCCATGCGAAACCCCCGGTACCGAGCCACGATACGGGAAAACCTTCTTGAGACGCCGCCGCCGCCAATCCCATCTCGGGATTCGGGAGATCGCCTCGGCACCCTGCCGGAGAGGGGATTCATCTCCCGGAGGACTCTACGCCGCCATGGTCGCCTCCGGAGTGATGTGTGAGTAGTCTACCCCTGGACTATGGGTCCATAGCGTAGCTAGATGGTTGTCTTCTCCCCATTGTGCTTCATTGTCGAATCTTGTGAGCTGCCTAACATGATCAAGATCATCTATCTGTAATTCTATATGTTGCGTTTGTTGGGATCCGATGAATAGAGAATACTTGTTATGTTGATTATCAAAGTTATGTCTATGTGTTGTTTATGATCTTGCATGCTCTCCGTTACTAGTAGATGCTCTGGCCAAGTAGATGCTTGTAACTCCAAGAGGGAGTATTTATGCTCGATAGTGGGTTCATGCCTCCATTGATATCTGGGACAGTGACAGAAAGTTCTAAGGTTGTGGATGTGCTGTTGCCACTAGGGATAAAACATTGGTGCTATGTTCAAGGATGTAGTTACTGATTACATTACGCGCAATACTTAATGCAATTGTCTGTTGTTAGCAACTTAATACTGGAAGGGGTTCGGATGATAACCTGAAGGTGGACTTTTTAGGCATAGATGCATGCTGGATAGCGGTCTATGTACTTTGTCGTAATGCCCAATTAAATCTCACTATACTCATCATAATATGTATGTGCATGGTCATGCCCTCTTTATTTGTCAATTGCCCAACTGTAATTTGTTCACCCAACATGCTATTTATCTTATGGGAGAGACACCTCTAGTGAACTGTGGACCCCGGTCCAATTCTCTATACTGAAATACAATCTACTGCAATACTTGTTCTACTGTTTTCTGCAAACAATCATCTTCCACACAATACGGTTAATCCTTTGTTACACAAGCCGGTGAGATTGACAACCTCACTGTTTCGTTGGGGCAAAGTACTTTGGTTGTGTTGTGCAGGTTCCACGTTGGCGCCGGAATCTCTGGTGTTGCGCCGCACTACATCCCGCCGCCATCAACCTTCAACGTGCTTCTTGACTCCTACTGGTTCGATTAAACCTTGGTTTCTTACTGAGGGAAACTTGCCGCTGTGCGCATCACACCTTCCTCTTGGGGTTCCCAACGACGTGTCAACTACACGCATCAAGCACCATTAGGCGCTGTTAATTACGACTTTGAGATTAAAATGTCATTTGCAATTGTTAATTACAATTTTGAGACAAATGGTTAGTTTAACCTCGATCTCTTCTGCTCTCCATTTATCCCAACCGAACAAAAATTTAACCATTCCATTCCTCTGAAATGGAACCATTCCATTCCATTCCACGCTGTTTCAGAACCGAACACACCCTTGCATTGTTGTGAACTGTTGTCCATACACGGCCATACCCTTCCACTTACATCCAGCACTATATGCATCAGTCTGTCTCAGAGTCATTCAATATCACTGCTGAGATCTGTTCCCATTCTTATGCAGGCTGAAACTGCTGCGCCTTTACTCAAGTGGATGCAAAATGAGGCTAATGAGGCTGCTGTGAGGACGATGGTGCCGGCACCATCTTCCGAAAACCTCTACAAGCACGAGGCCATGGGCCAGCTGGGTGGTGACCTTTTAATGAATCTGGTATATTTTCTTAATCCACATACATGATTTCATTATTATCTGTTTAATTACTGTTGGCTTTGTCTAATGCTTACCAAAAGTTCAGAAACACTGCGTTTGCTTACAATCATCATACACTAATTTTTCACTTTTCAGTCTGTCTCATCCAGTATATAAACTGTTGATTTCCATTGGCTTCTTTTGTAATCATTTGCATTGTTGTCAACTGTTCTCTATGCACAACCCTATTCTTCCACTTACACCCGCACTATTTGCATCAGTCTATCTCATAGATTTATTAAATATCAATGATGAGTTCTGTTGCTATTCATATGCAGGATGAAACTTCTGTGCCTCTACTCAAATGGATAAAAAATGATCCTGATGAGGCTGCTGTGAAGACGATGGTGCCGCCACCATCTTCTGAAAACCTCCTCAAGCACAAGGCCACGGGCCAGCTGGGTGGTACCCTTTTCAGTAAGCAGGTATATTTTCTTAATCCTCATACATGATTTGATTTTTGTCTGTTTATTGCCGGCTTTGTCTAATGCTTACCAATAGTTCAGAAACACACACACCTATTCTTACACTTACATCCAGCACTATATGCATCAGTGTCTCATAGATTCATTTTATATATCACTGCTGATGTCTGTTGCTCTTCAATTTTCATATGCAGACTGAAACTGCTAACCCTTCATTGGTCAAAAGGATTGCAACTGCTGCTGATGAGGCATCTGCAGAGGCTGCCACCAAGTTACTGTCAGCCCCACCTTCTGGATGCTTATATAAGCTCAAGTCCAAGGACCAGCCGGGCCGTAACCATCCAAGGGTTCGGGTATATTTTCTTAAGCCACATATACATGCCATGATTTATGTCTGATATTATCACCGGCTCTGTCTAATGCTTTTTGGAATTCGGAAACACCAAATTAGCATGCTTATATTCATCATACACTAATTTTTCACTGTTCAGTTTGTAACATAGTGTTATGCACTCGCTTGTCAACATTTGCATTGCTCTGAACTATGCACTTTACACAACCTAATTCTTCCACTTACATTCAGCGCTACGCACCAGTAGTACCTCCCATGTTTCCTTCACCATCCCGATGCCGAGCTTGCGGGAATATGGCGGGCCCATGTACATACCCCGCATATAACACCTCCTATGGCTCTATCTACCTTTCTAGTAGCTCCTTCACAGAGTTACAGGTATGTATTCTCGGTGGTTTAGCATGAATTGGCATATAGTAAAGTCTTGTTTTTAGTCTTCCTGCTTCTTACATTTGTATCAATTTTCACATGCAGACTGTACCTTGTGAACTTCGTCCAATGATTAACCAGATGTGTCCGCATGAAGGGTCTTTCACTATGCATGGCAATGGCAAATTGATGAACACCTACACGGTCTATGAGGTGTATGTCTACAAGACGCAGGCCATCACATATTTGTATGGACATGATTGGAGAAAGTTTGCTTTTGACTACGGTCTGAAGAAGGGCGACGAGCTGAGGATCAGAAACTCAAACGTAACTGCTTACAGAGTTGGAGACACTTCCAAATATATAATATGTAACTTTTTTCTACTCATATCTTTTGATAACTGTTCTGAGCAGTTGTTCTAAACCATTCCCTCTGTTCTAGCTTGCTGGGTTTAACATGATCAAAGCTGCAGATCCCCTGATGGAACATGAGCGGATGTCACAAAGGGCAACCACACCAGCACCGGCACCGGCTTCCCACTCTCCTGCATCAGCACCGGTTCTGTACCAGCTCCGTTTCTGCATCTACCCAGCAGTCCCCTACATCGCATTGGTTCCTGTAGAGGCCCCATATACTACCCTGCCCAGCAGGCTCCTGCATCAGCTGGTTCCTCTAGCCTGCACCGTTTCTGCACCACCCAACAGTCTCCTGCATCAGCACCGGTTCCTCTAGAGGCCGTTTACTGCACCTGCCCAGCAGTCTCCTGCATCAGCACCAGCTCGTGTACCAGCCCAGGCTCCTGCACCTGCCCCAGCCAGATCACCGAGGTCTCAGCTCATTGCTGTGGCCACCCGTGTGGTGACCAGGACGCATCTGAAGGCTATGTTCGTGAGTATATGACAGCATAACTGCTCTTATCTTGATGTCTTCTCTGCTCAAAGTCTCACATGGTTCAGTGCATTGGTGCCATTGACTAATTTTTGGTGGTATCTCTTGCTTTGAATCAGAAATTGCCTAAAAGTATCTCCAAGGATCTCAATGCTGGCCGAGGGGCAAGATATCCCTCGTCATGGAGAGTGAAGGTCTCACCGTGGAGGGACGGTACTCCGTCAGTCCCACAGATGGCCGCTTGGCTGTTACTTCCAGGTGGAAAAAGTTCATTGACGGTGCCAAACTTCGCATTGGATCAAAGTTGAAGGTCAAGATCTTTCGATGCCGCTGTGACATGCTGGTCATAAAGTTCGCGGTTGTCTAGTTCTGTTGCCCCATGAGCCCTTAGCAAATGCATTTGTAGTTATACTTATATAAGGTTATCTTATCTGAACTGCTAATTAATTGTATGGGTGGTAAAACTCTGGCAAGCTTTTGCTCTTAGCAAGTATGTATGTATGATCAGCTATTATGATAACTAATGTTTGTGTTCATCTTAATTTGCATTTCCGTTTTAGAAAAAAACTTAATTTCTATTTTGGCTGACCTGTTAGAGAACTATCAGATTGAACCCACAACATGATTCAAATAGATTCATTACACCGAGCCACATGTCTTGACCTTGCTATACACTACTTCCATTAATCAGTGCAAGAAGGCTTACCTGAGCTGCCTGAACCATGGCAGATTCGAATCCACCTTATCTATCTAGAAATACAACCTTTGCAGAAAGAGGATTTGCAGTATGGGGAGGCTGACATTGGGGACCCATGAGCCAGCAGCGTCGTCAACGTTTTAAAGGTGGCAGGAGATCGAAAGAAAAAATAAGCCAAAAATCAGTTGGTAAACAAATTCAAGAAAAGAAACATTTACCTTTCTGAGAGGATGACATGCGGGACCCATGAGGCAGCAGCATCCTCAACTATTTCAAGCGGCAGGGAGATCAAAGAAAAAAGGAAATAGCGAGAAATTAATTAGGGTCAAAAATAAATCCATCAAAGGAAACTTTTATTGTTCATAGAGGATGACATGTGGGACCGACTTGCCAGCTGCGTCGTCATCGTTTCAAAGGGGGCAGGGGATCAAAAGAAAAAGGCAAATAGCGAGAAATTAGGGGAAAAAATAAATCCAACAAAGGAAACTTTTATTGTTCATAGAGGATGACATGCGGGACCCATGAGCCAGCAGCTTCCTCAACGTTTCAAAGTCGGCATGAGATTGAAAGAAAAAGGCAAGTGACATAATATCAGGAGCCAAAAATAATCCAAGAAAAGAAACTTTATTGTACATAGAGGATGACATGCGGGTCCCATTTTGTAGCAGCGGTCTCAACACTTCCAAGGCGGCACAGGACCGAAAGAAAAAAGTAGCCAGAAATCAGGGTGAAAAAAAATCCAAGAAAAGAAAGATTTCAATTGGGCTGTATCTGGACATCTGGGCCTTCGAACTGTCCTGCTGGGCCTTTTGACTTGTACAATTTCAGCCCACTCCAAAGCAGGATAGGTCGGATTTTTCTCAAAAAAAAAAAAGGAAAGTCCTATGCTTCGCAAAACAAAAAACAAGGAGATTCAACATATAAGTTTGTTTATGTAGATATAAAGATTTAATTTATCCGTTTGCAATAGCTCAGAGCGAAATACAACGTTTATTGTCTGCAAAATAAAATATCACATGTTTCTTGTACGGGGAGGCTGACATCGGGGACCCATGAGCCAGCAGCGTCGTCAACGTTTCAAAGGCGGCAGGGGATCGAAAATAAAAAAAGCCAAAAATCAGTTGGTAAAAAAATACAAGAAAAGAAAACATTTATCGTTCTGAGAGGATGACATGCGGGACCCATGAGGCAGCAGCATCCTCAACGTTTCAAAGTCGGCATGAGATCGAAAGAAAAAGCCAAGTGACATAATATCAGGAGCCAAAAATAATCCAAGAAAAGAAACTTTATTGTACATAGAGGATGACATGCGGGTCCCATTTTGTAGCAGCGGTCTCAACATTTCCAAGGCGGCACAGGACCAAAAGAAAAATGAGGCAGCAGCATTCTCAACAATTCCAAGGCGGCAGGGGATCAAAAGAAAAAAAAAGGAAATAGCCAGAAATTAATTAGGGGTCAAAAATAAATCCACCAAAGGAAACTTTTATTGTTCATAGAGGATGACATGTGGGACCGACCTGCCAACAGCGTCCTCATCGTTTCAAAGGGGGCAGGGGATCAAAAGAAAAAGGCAAATAGCCAGAAATTAGGGGTAAAAAATAACTCCAAGAAAGGAAACTTTTATTGTTCGTAGAGGATGACATGCGGGACCCATGAGCCAGCAGCTTACTCAACGTTTCAAAGGTGGCATGAGATCGAAAGAAAAAGGCAAGTGACCAAATATCAGGAGCCAAAAATAATCCAAGATTTATTGTACATAGAGGATGACATGTGGGTCCCATTTTGCAGCAGCAGTCTCAATGTTTGTAATGCGGCTTGAGATCAAAAGAAAAAGAAAGTAGCTAGTAATTAGGGGGTGAAAAAAAATCCAAGAAAAGAAAGTTGATGGACATAGAGGATGACATGCGGGTCCCTTGAGCCAACAACTTACTCAACGTTTCAAAGGGGGCAGGGGATCAAAAGAAAAAGGCAAGCCAAAAATCAGAGGGTGAAAAAAAATCCAACAAAGGAAACTTTTATAGCACATAGAGGATGACATGCGGGTCCATGAGCCAGCAGGTTCCTCAACGTTTCAAACGTGGCATGAGATCGAAAAAGAAAAGGCAAGTGACCAAATATGAGGTGCCAAAAAAAACTCCAAGAAAAGAAAGTTGATTGCTCATAGAGGATGACATGCGGGTCCCATTTAGTGCAGCGATCTCAGCATTTGAGAGGCGGCGGATCGAAAGAAAAAGGCAAGTGACCAAATATCAAGAGCCAAAATAATTCAAGAAAAGAAAATTTTATAGTCCATAGAGGATGACATGCGGGTCCCATTTAGTAGCAGCGGTATCACCGTTTGAGAGGCGGCAGAAAGAAAAGGCAAGTGACCAAATATGAGGTGCCAAAAAAATCCAAGAAAAGAAAGTTTTATAGTACATAGAGGATGACATGCGGGTCCCATTTAGCAGCAGCGGTATCACCGTTTGAGGCGGCGAGGGGATCGAAAGAAAAAGGCAAGTGACCAAATATGAGGTGCCAAAAAATCCAAGAAAAGAAAGTTTTATAGTACATAGAGGATGACATGCGGGTCCCATTTAGCGACGGTATCACCGTTTGAGAGGCAGGGGATCGAAAAAAAAGGCAAGTGACCAAATATGAGGTGCCAAAAAAAATTCCAAGAAAAGAAAGTTGATTGCACATAGAGGATGACATGCGGGTCCCATTTAGCAGTGCGGTCTCAACGTTTCAAGGCGGCAAGGGATCAAAAGAAAAAGGAAGTAGCCAGAAATCAGGGGGTCAAAAAATCCAAGAATAGAAAGAATTTTGGTTCATAGAGGATGACATGCGGGACCCATGATCTGCAAAAACGGCTCGATCGGAGAACGTTGAGCGAGATGGCGCGATCAGAAAAAAACAATGCCAGAGAGGCTGCCATCTGGGCCCTACATCCCTTGGCGGTGCGGATTTGCGTTGACTCGGCCGGCGAACCCGAGATTTCGAGATGCACCACGTCCCGGGCCACCATACGCGACGTTTTGGCGCTTTCGTCGGGCTAGGTGGCCTCAAAAACGAGAAAAAAAGTTTTGACATGCACCACGGAGGGACCCAAAATCGTCGGCCATGGTACACCAGCAACCACGGCGCGACTTCAACTTCATCGGCCATGGCAACTTTTCTTGTAGTGCTCGTTATGTACTCCCTCGGGAGGGCAAGATATTATGTCATCATATGACTCGAATAAATATACCATTCCAGCAGCCGAAAAAGGCACTCGACAATATATTCTCAGAGCGCGTCCGCCACGGTAAAATCTCTGAATGCCGTAATATTTTACGAAGGTAAGTCCCCAGGATCCGTCCTGTGCGGCGTGATATCGCACCCGAATGCGCTCTACTACTTTATCCGTGTCAACAGACGCGAAGAAAAATCCTAGCGGACGCGTTAGGTACTCGATAAAATTTAACTGGAATTCGGCTCATGGTAAGACCTTAAGCGGCGCATGTCGGGTCGCCGATATCCCAAGGTCGAGTACGGGGAACTTGATCTTGAAGTAGGTTTTGCGGGTTTGCCACAGAGCGGTTAAGCTGGTACCTGATCCGTCAGATGAACCAGCCCCATCTACCATTATCCCTGTACAAGATATAAATACCTCGAGCAAAATACTATAAGGATTCGTAGAATTTATGAATTGATTCTACGATGGAGATTTTACTCGATTCTACGATTAAAGCAAAATCTCGGGGGCTACTGACATAGGCATCCCGGATGGGCCTGCCGAATAAGGTACCCTGGGATAATTGAAGGCCCACGACCCGAAGATTATGAAGCTCGGAAGCCCAATAAGCATCGATATGGAAAATAGAGATAGATTAGGAATAAAAGACTTGTATCAATACGGGAAGGACTCAAATAAGCCTCCCGGACTTTGTAACTTGTACGATACGAAAGCCTTGGCTCCACCTCCTATATAAAGGGGAGCCGAGGGCGAAAGAAAGGATCGAATCATTGTCAACACAAACCCTAGTTTTCATAGTCGAGCACCTTTTCGGCTGAAACCTTTGAGATCTACTTGCCCTCTACTTTCGACGAAACCCTAGTCTACAACTTGTAGGCATTGACAAGTTAATAACTTGTCACCCGCGGCAAGCCAAAGCCTTGTCTCGCTCTTGATGATATTAAGAGCATCTCTAGCCGTGTCCCCCAAAGCGTTTCCCAAAAGGCGTCGGATCAAGCGTTCGGTGACGTGTTTTGTTCGTGCCGCGTTTGGGGGACGTCGCTCCCCAGCCGCGCCCCCCAAACGCTGCCCCCAAATAAATATAAGTGCACGAAAATAAACGTTTTCATTCAAATTTGATTATATATTACAAAGTTTGAATGAAAACCGCTAGATTTCATCTAAACCCTAGCCTACTAGCTGCCCAGCGGTGCGTTCGATGGCCCCGCCCCGTCGTCGCCTCCCACTCGGCCGCAGCCCCTGCTGCGCGCACCGCCTCTCCATGCGTAGGGCGGTGGCCAGACGCCGCTGCTCCATCAGCGCGTCATCGCCTGCCCTCCCCTCCTGCGCCGCCTGGAGGGAGAGCTCGACGACGCGGCGAATCTACGCGTCTTCGCGGGCACGGGCGTCGTCCTAGAGATTCTTCTCCGACTCGAAGGACTCGAAGAGCGCTCGTTGCTGATCCGCCGGCTCGTCCGGGTGCGGCCCGTCGTCATCGGACCACTCGAAGTCGTCGTCCTCCTCCTCCTCCTCCTCCGCCCCCGCCTCCTCCTCCGCCTCCTCCTCCTCCTCCATTTGCGCCTCCAGTTGCGCCGCCAACGCGTCGGCTTCCCCCGCCAACGCATCCGCCCTCTCCCCCTGCTTGCGCACAGTTGATGTGGCATAGTAGCTTCCTTGTGACGGTAAAGCACTCGTCTGTTGGGAACCCCAAGAGGAAGGTATGATGTGTACAGCAGCAAGTTTTCCCTAAGAAACCAAGGTTTATCGAACCGGTAGGAGCAAAAGCACGTTGAAGGTTGATGGCGGCGAGATGTATGCGGCGCAACACCAGGGATTCCGGCGCCAACATGGAACTGCACAACACAACCAAAGTACTTTGCCAACGAAACAGTGAGGTTGTCAATCTCACCGGCTTGTTGTAACAAAGGATTAGATGTATAGTGTGGATGATGATTGTTTGCGAAAAACAGTACAAGTATTGCAGTAGATTGTATTCGATTAAAAGAATGGACCGGGGTCCACAGTTCACTAGAGGTGTCTCTCCCATAAGATAAATAGCATGTTGGGTGAACAAATTACAGTTGGGAAATTGACAAATAGAGAGGGCATGACAATGCACATACATGACATGATGAGTATTATGAGATTCAATTGGGCATTACGACAAAGTACATAGATCGCTATCCAGCATGCATCTATGCCTAAAGTCCACTTTCGGTTATCATCGAACCTCTTGGTATTAAGTTGCAAGCAACAGACAATTGCATTAAGTATGGTGCGTAATGTAATCAATAACTATATCCTCGGACATAGCATCAATGTTTTATCCCTAGTGGAACAACACATCCACAACTTTACTGTCCTATCCCATTTAATGGAGGCATGAACCCACTATGCAAGCATAAATACTCCCATCTTGGATACTACAAAAACTTGGCCAGAGCACTCTACTATAACGGAGAGCATGCAAGATCATAAACAACACATAGGTAATAAATTGATAATCAACATAACATAGTATTCTCTATCCATCGGATCCCAACAAACACAACATATAACATTACAGATAGATGATCTTGATCATGTTAGGCAGCTCACAATATCCGACAATGAAGCACATGAGGAGAAGACAACCATCTAGCTACTGCTATGGACCCATAGTCCAGGGGTGAACTACTCACTCTCAATCCCGGAGGCGACCATGGCGGTGTAGAGTCTCCGGAGATGAATCCCCCTCTCCGGCGGGTGCGGAGCGATCTCCTGAATCCCAGAGATGGGATTGGCGGCGGCGGCGTCTCGGTGAGGTTTTCCGTATCGTGGCTCTCGTGCGGGGTTTCGCGACGGAGGCTTTAAGTAGGCGGAAGGGCAGGTAGGGGGCGTCACGAGGCCCACACACGGCCGGCGCGGCCGAGCTTGGGCGCGCCGCTGCACAGTGTCGCCACCTCGTGGCCCCTCTCTCTCTCGGTCTTGGAAGCTTCGTGCAAAAATAGGACCCTGGGCTTTGATTTCGTCCAATTCCGAGAATATTTCCTTACTAGGATTTCTGACCAAAAACAGCAGAACAAAGCAGCTCTTCGGCATCTCGTTAATAGGTTAGTGCGGAAAATGCATAATAATGACATATAAAGTGTATAAAACATGTGAGTATCATCATAAAAGTAGCATGGAACATAAGAAATTATAGATACGTTTGAGACGTATCAAGCATCCCCAAGCTTAGTTCCTGCTCGTCCCAGGTAAACGATAACAAAGATAATTTCTTAGTGACAATGCTACCAACATAATCTTGATCAATACTATTGTAAGCACATGTAATGAAATGCAGCGATTTGAAACAATGGTAAATGACATGAGTAAACAATTGAATCATAAAGCAAAGACTTTTCATGAATAGTACTTAAAGACAAGCATCAATAAGTCTTGCATAAGAGTTAACTCATAAAGCAATAATTCAAAGTAAAGGTATTGAAGCAACACAAAGGAAGATAAAGTTTCAGCGGTTGCTTTCAACTTGTAACATGTATATCTCATGGATATTGTCAATGTAAAGTAATATAACAAGTGCAATATGCAAGTATGTAGGAATCAATGCGCAGTTCACACAAGTGTTTGCTTCTTGAGGTGGAGAGAAATAGGTGAACTGACTCAACATAAAAGTAAAAGAAAGGTCCTTCAAAGAGGAAAGCATAGATTGCTATATTTGTGCTAGAGCTTTGGTTTTGAAAACAAGAAACAATTTTATCAACGGTAGTAATAAAGCATATGTATCATGTAAATTATATCTTACAAGTTGCAAGCCTCATGCATAGTACACTAATAGTGCCCGCACCTTGTCCTAATTAGCTTGGATTACCGGGATTATCATTGCAATACACATGTTTTAACCAAGTGTCACAAAGGGGTACCTCTATGCCGCTGTACAAAGGTCTAAGGAGAAAGTTCGCATTGGATTTCTCGCTTTTGATTATTCTCAACTTAGACATCCATACCGGGACAACATAGACAACAGATAATGGACTCCTCTTTTATGCATAAGCATGTAGCAACAATTAATGTTCTCATATGAGATTGAGGATATATGTCCAAAACTGAAACTTCCACCATGGATCATGGCTTTAGTTAGCGGCCCAATGTTCTTCTCTAACAATATGCATGCTCTAACCATTAAATGAGTGGTAAATCTCCCTTACTTCAGACAAGACGAACATGCATAGCAACTCACATGATATTCAACAAAGAAATAGTTGATGGCGTCCCAGAAACATGGTTATCGCACAACAAGCAACTTAATAAGAGATAAAGTGCATAAGTACATATTCAATACCACAATAGTTTTTAAGCTATTTGTCCCATGAGCTATATATTGTAAAGGTAAAGAATGGAAATTTTAAAGGTAGCACTCAAGCAATTTACTTTGGAATGGCGGAGAAATACCATGTGGTAGGTAGGTATGGTGGACACAAATGGCATAGTGGTTGGCTCAAGGATTTTGGATGCATGAGAAGTATTCCCTCTCGATACAAGGTTTAGGCTAGCAAGGTTATTTGAAACAAACACAAGGATGAAGCGGTGCAGCAAAACTCACATAAAAGACATATTGTAAACATTATAAGACTCTATACCGTCTTCCTTGTTGTTCAAACTCAATACTAGAAATTATCTAGACCTTAGAGAAACCAAACATGCAAATCAGATTTTAGCATGCTCTATGTATTTCTTCATTAATAAGTGCAAAGTATATGATGCAAGAGCTTAAATATGAGCACAACAATTGCCAAGTATCACATTATTCAAGATATTATACCAATTACCACATATATCATTTTCCAATTCCAACCATATAACAATTTAACGAAGAAGAAACTTTCGCCATGAATACTATGAGTAAAGCCTAAGGACATATTTGTCCATATGCAACAGCGGAGCGTGTCTTTCCCACACAATGAATGCTAGGATCCAACTTTATTCAAACAAAACAAAAACAAAAACAAACCGACGCCAAGTAAAGTACATAAGATGTGATGGAATAAAAATATAGTTTCGGGGAGGAACCTGATAATGTTGTCGATGAAGAAGGGGATGCCTTGGGCATGCCCAAGCTTAAACGCTTGAGTCTTCTTGATGTATGCAGGGGTGAACCACGGGGCATCCCCAAGCTTAGAGCTTTCACTCTCCTTGATCATAGTGTATATCATCCTCCTCTCTTGATCCTTGAAAACTTCCTCCACACCAAACTCGAAACAAACTCATTAGAGGATTAGTGCATAATCAAAATTCACATATTCAGAGGTGACACAATAATTCTTTACACTTCTGGACATTGCACAAAGCTACTGAAAGTCAATGGAATCGAAAAATCCATCTAACATAGCAAAACGAGGCAATGCAAAATAAAAGGCAGAATCTGTCAAAACAGAACAGTTCGTAAAGACGAATTTTAACAGGCAACAGACTTGCTCAGATGAGAAAACTTAAAACTAATGAAAGTTGCGTACATATCTGAGGATCACTCACGTAAATTGGCATAATTTTCTGAGTTTCCTACAGAGAATTTACCCAGATTCGTGACAGCAAAGAAAACTGTTTCTGCGCAGTAATCCAAATCTAGTATCTTACTTCTATTAGAGACTTTACTTGGCACAACAATGCAATAAAACTAAGATAAGGAGAGGTTGCTACAGTAGTAAACAACTTCCAAGACTCAAATATAAAGCAAAAATACTGTAGTAAAAACATGGGTTGTCTCCCATAAGCGCTTTTCTTTAACGCCTTTCAGCTAGGCACAGAAAGTGTATATCAAGTATTATCAAGAGATGAAGCATCAACATCATAATTTGTTCTAATAATAGAATCAAAGGTAACTTCATTCTCTTTCTAGGGAAGTGTTCCATACCTTTCTTGAGAGGAAATTGATATTTAATATTACCTTCCTTCATATCCATGATAGCACCAACAGTTCGAAGAAAAGGTCTTCCCAATATAATGGGACAAGATGCATTGCATTCAATATCCAAGACAACAAAATCAACGGGGACAAGGTTATTGTTAACGGTAATACGAACATTATCAACTCTCCCCAAAGGTTTCTTTGTAGAGTTATCAGCAAGATTAACATCCAAATAACAATTTTTCAATGGTGGCAAGTCAAGCATATTATAGATTCTCTTCGGCATAACGGAAATACTTGCACCAAGATCACATAAAGCATTACAACGAAAGTCATTGACCTTCAACTTAATGATGGGCTCCCAACCATCCTCTAGCTTCCTAGGAATAGAAGCTTCGCGATTTAGTTTCTCTTCTCTAGCTTTTATGAGAGCATTTGTAATATGTTTCGTGAAAGCCAAATTTATAGCACTAGCATTAGGACTCTTAGCAAGTTTTTGTAAGAACTTTATAACTTCAAGATGTGGCAATCATCAAAATCCAAACCATTATAATCTAAAGCAATGGGATCATTGTTCCCAATGTTGGAAAAAATTCAGAGTTTTATCACAGGGTTTTGTTTTAGCAGTTTGAGCGTTTTTCGCTTTGCATTAGAAGTGGAAACATTGCCTACACTAATTCTTTTACCATTATTAGTAGGAGGTGCAGCAACATGTGTAGCATTAGCATTGCTAGTGGTAGTAATCCAAACTTTAGCTACATTATTCTCTTTAGCTAGTTTTTCATTTTCTTCTCTTTCCCACCTAGCATGCGATTCACCATTAATCTTATATTCTCATTAATTCTAACTTGGATGGCATTTGCTGTAGTAACAATTTTATTTTCATTATCCCTATTAGGCATAACTTTCAATTTCAAAAGATCAACATCAGCAAGACTATCAACTTTAGAAGCAAGTATATCAATTTTCCCAAGTTTTTCTTCAACAGATTTGTTAAAAGCAGTTTGTATACTAATAAATTCTTTAAGCATGGCTTCAAGTCCAGGGGTTTATTCCTATTATTGTTGCAAGAATTCCCATAAGAATTACCATAGTCGTTGCCATTATTATAAGGATATGGCCTATAGTTGTTACTAGAATTGTTCCGGTAAGCATTGTTGTTGAAATTACTATTTTTAATGTAGTTTACATCAACATGTTCTTCTTGTGCAACCAATGAAGCTAACGGAACATTATTAGGATCAATATTTGTCCTATCATTCACAAGCATAGACATAATAGCATCAATCTTATCACTCAAGGAAGAGGTTTCTTCGACAGAATTTACCTTCTTACCTTGTGGAGCTCTTTCCGTGTGCCATTCAGAGTAATTAATCATCATATTATCAAGAAGCTTTGTTGCTTCACCAAGAGTGATGGACATAAAGGTACCTCCAGCAGCTGAATCCAATAGGTTCCGCGAAGAAAAATTCAGTCCTGCATATAAGGTTTGGAGGATCATCCAAGTAGTCAGTCCATGGGTTGGGCAATTTTTAACCAAAGATTTCATTCTTTCCCATGCTTGTGCAACATGCTCAGTATCTAATTGTTTAAAATTCATTATGCTACTCCTCAAAGATATAATTTTAGCAGGGGGATAATATCTACCAATAAAAGCATCCTTGCATTTAGTCCATGAATCAATACTATTCTTAGGCAGAGATAGCAACCAATCTTTAGCTCTTCCTCTTAGTGAGAAAGGGAACAATTTTAATTTTATTATGCCACAATCTACATCTTTATACTTTTGCATTTCACAAAGTTCAACAAAATTATTGAGATGGGCAGCATCATCAGAACTAACACCAGAAAATTGCTCTCGCATAACAAGATTCGGTAAAGCAGGTTTAATTTCAAGAATTATGTAGTAGCAGGTGGAGCAATAGGTGTGCATAAGAAATCATTATTATTTGTGGTTGTGAAGTCACACAACTTAGTATTTTCATGAGTATTCATTTTAGCAACAGTAAATAAAGCAAACTAGATAAAGTAAATGCAAGTAACTAATTTTTGTGTTTTTGATATAGCAAACAAGATAGCAAATAAAGTAAAACTAGCAACTAATTTTTTTGTGTTTTGATTTAGTGCAGCAAACAAAGTAGTAAATAAAATAAAGCAAGACAAAAACAAAGTAAAGAGATTGCGATGTGGAGACTCCCCTTGGCGTGTCTTGATCTCCAACAGCGCAAAAAAGCTGCTTGCGCCGGTTGATGTGGCGTAGTAGCTTCCTTGTGGCGGTAAAGCACTCGTCCGTTGGGAACCCCAAGAGGAAGGTATGATGTGTACAGCATCAAGTTTTCCCTCAGTAAGAAACCAAGGTTTATCGAACCAGTAAGAGCCAAGAAGCACGTTGAAGGTTGATGGCGGCGAGATGTAGTGCGGCTCAACACCAGGGATTCCGGCGCCAACGTGGAACCTGCACAACACAACCAAAGTACTTTGCCCCAACGAAGCAGTGAGGTTGTCAATCTCACCGGCTTGCTGTAACAAAGGATTAGATGTATAGTGTGGATGATGATTGTTTGCAGAAAACAGTAGAACAAGTATTGCAGTAGATTGTATTTGATTAAAAGAATAGGGCCGGGGTCCACAGTTCACTAGAGGTGTCTCTCCCATAAGATAAATAGCATGTTGGGTGAATAAATTACAGTTGGGCAATTGACAAATAGAGAGGGCATGACAATGCACATACATGACATGATGAGTATTGTGAGATTCAATTGGGCATTACGACAAAGTACATAGACCGCTATCCATCTATGCCTAAAGTCCACTTTCGGTTATCATCCGAACCCCTTCCGGTATTAAGTTGCAAGCAAAAGACAATTGCATTAAGTATGGTGCGTAATGTAATCAATAACTATATCCTCGGACATAGCATCAATGTTTTATCCCTAGTGGCAACAGCACATCCACAACCTTAGAACTTTCAATCTGTCCCAGATTTAATGGAGGCATGAACCCACTATCGAGCATAAATACTCTCTCTTGGAGTTATTAGCAAAAACTTGGCCAGAGCCTCTACTAACAACGGAGAGCATGCAAGATCATAAACAACACATAGGTAATAGATTGATAATCAACATAACATAGTATTCTCTATCCATCGGATCCCAACAAACACAACATATAGCATTACGGATAGATGATCTTGATCATCTTAGGCAGCTCACAAGATCCGACAATGAAGCACATGAGGAAGACAACCATCTAGCTACTGCTATGGACCCATAGTCCGGGGGTGAACTACTCACTCATCAATCCGGGACCATGGCGGTGTAGAGTCCTCGGGAGATGAATCCCCTCTCCGGCGGGTGCCGGAAGCGATCTCCTGAATCCCCAAGATGGGATTGGCGGCGGCATCTCGGTAAGGTTTTCCGTATCGTGGCTCTCGGTCGGGGGTTTCGCGCGGAGGCTTTAAGTAGGCGGAAGGGCAGGTAAAGGGGCGTCACGAGGGGCCCACACCACGGGCCGGCGCGGCCGGGGCTTGGGCGCGCCGCCTGGTGTGTCGCCACCTCGTGGCCCCGTCTCTCCCTCGGTCTTCGGAAGCTTCGTGCAAAAATAGGACCCTGGGCTTTGATTTCGTCCAATTAGAGAATATTTCCTTACTAGGATTTGAAACCAAACAGTGAACAGTAGCTCTTCGGCATCTCGTTAATAGGTTAGTGCCGGAAAATGCATAATAAGGACATATAAAGTGTATAAAACATGTGAGTATCATCATAAAAGTAGCATGGAACATAACAAATTATAGATACGTTTGAGACGTATCACACCCAAGCTGCCCGCTGTTGCCTCCTAAGGCGATTTCCCCTCAGCCTCTCGATCTCCTCCCACTCCATGCGCTGGCGCTGCCGCTCCGCACACCACCACTCGGCCATCTCCTCCATCCGGCGCCGCCGCGCCTCTTCCACCGTGGCGGCGTCCAACGCCGCAATGCTGTCCGCCAGCGCCGCCTCCTTCCACTCCGCGTTCTCGTCAGCTTCGGGGTCTCCCGCTGCTGACGCTCCCGCCGCCGCCTTCCGCTGCTCCATTGCCGCTAGCCGATGCCGCCGCTCTGCACGAACCCGCTCCGACCGGCGCCGGCGCGACACTTCCTCCGCGGTGGTGTCGATGTCGAACTGCGGTGCTTCCGGTGGTGGAGGTGGTGGTGGAGACGGTGGTGGAGGGAACTGGCCGGCGCCGGGGCGGTTCATCATTGCGCAGTGGTGTTCGAGCGACGAGGGTTGTGCTTGTTGGGGAGAAAGGGGTGCCGACGGCTGTGGTGGCTGCCATTAGCCGGGGGGCTTTTATAACGCCGTGGGGAAGAAAGCTGCGACGCTTCGTTCGTGTGTCACTGCGCGCCAATAACTTCCGTCGCGAGGTAGGCGACGGTTAGATTAAAAACTTGAATGTGCCGCTGACGCGTCGGTCCCGCCACGCCTCGCATTTCGGTGTGTCCGGCGTGCCCTAACGTCCCCTGTGTACCGGGGACAGCTCGGGGCGCCGGACACCGTATTAGGCTGTGCCGGACAAAAAGAAGCTTTGGGGCACTCGGCTGAGAACGTTTTTTTGTCCGGCGTGCCTCAAATCCATTTAGGGGACGCGGCTGAAGATGCTCTAAGGTGGAGTCTATATATTTCCCTTCCGCCTACACTGGTACACACCCCTCTATTCTACAGTCCACACATCTGCTGCCTGTCGTCTCTATGCACCAAGCCCGGTCTGGCATTGGACCCGTCGCATCTCCACAGTTCGGCCTTGACATTTATTGAAGCTTGTTCTCCTCTGGTAGCAACATTCAGTATTAGCAGTTCTGGTGATTAATTGCCTTTGTAGCGTTGCCATCCGGGCAACTGGCTGGAGCAGAACCAGCCTGCATCTGGTTCGTTCATATCTTGTCTTTACTCCTGATATATGTGCTCTTTTCAGAATTGATCTGATTCCATTCCAGGGTAATCCCTATGGTCCAGCTCTTGCAATATCTATTCAGCTTGATCTAATTCTTAATTGATCCCATTCAGGACCATCAATACCAGCCGTTTTGATGGAGACGGCCGGGATCCGTGCCGCGACCTGGGTGGTGGGCAAGGCGCTGAGCCCACTGTCCGGTGAGGTGCTGGAGGCGTGGGCCGCCAGCACAAAGCTCGGATCAAACATAGAGGCCCTAAAGCTGGCACTGTTAGAGGCACAAGGAATGCTGAACAGTGCCCAGGGTAGGGAGATCCACAACACTGCCCTGGCCGAGCTGCTTGACAAGTTGCGGCAGCTCGCTTACGGGGCCGACGACGTGCTGGACGAGCTCGACTACTTCCGCATCCAGGATGAGCTCGACGGCACCTACCATGCCGCTGACGCGCATGCTGCTGGCTGGGTCCAAGACCTCGCCCTCAATGCTCGCCACACAGCTAGAGTTTGTGTGAACAAACTTAAGTTTTCTGCTAGCAGGCGCGACGATCCTGACAATGGAGCCAAACAAGGATGCCTCTCAGGCCTTCGCTCGTGTGGCCGGCATGAGATCAGAACCTCACCACCGTCACCCGCCGACCAGCTGGGTGTCCAGGAGGTTCACAGAGGATGCATGCATAAGGCTGCCCACAATGTCGGTAAACACTTCTCTTGCTTCTCCTTATTGTCTGTCGACCATGATGCTCCAACCGATGCTGGGCCGTCCACGATAGAACAGATAAATGGTGCTACAGAAATACCAAAACTTAAGTTTGATAGGGTGGAGTTGTCTAGAAAGATTCTGGACATCGTAGATCAGTTTAAACCTGTATGTGCTGCAGTCTCCAGAGTTCTTAATCTAGAGCTATTGAACTGTAGCCATATCCCTGCCCAAGACATTGTCATAAACAGACCCAAAACAACTCCACAAATTATAGAGCCTAAGTTATATGGGAGGGATAGCAAGAAAAAGATTATTATAGATGAAATTGTTAATGGTGAATGTTGTCAACTTACTGTTCTTCCAATTGTTGGCCCCGGGGGTATTGGGAAGACAACCTTCACGCAACACATATATGAACAAATGAAGAGCCATTTCCAGGTCCCCATTTGGATATGTGTCTCTCTCGATTTTGATGCAAATAGGTTGGCAAGAGACATTACGAAATTAATCCCCGAAGTTGATAACGAAAAGAAAAATTGTAGCGATGAAGAACTTATTGAGCAAAGAATAAAAGGAAAGAGGGTTCTACTTGTGCTAGATGATGTGTGGACACATCATGAGGACGAGTGGAAAAAACTATTAGCTCTGTTTAAGAAAGAGGGATCAAAAGGTAACGTGGTTATAGTCACGACTCGAATACCTGATGTAGCAAACAAGGTTACGACGACTAAATGCTCACTAGAATTGGAGCGTCTATCTCCTGAAGATATCATGTCTTTCTTTGAAGAATGTGTATTTGGTCACCAGAAACCATGGGCTGACCATCTAGGATTATTTGAAGTTGGGAGAAAAATAGTGGACAAGCTGAAAGGTTCCCCTCTTGCAGCAAAAACAGTTGGTAGATTACTAAGAAATAAACTCTCATTGAACCACTGGATAAGCATTCTGGACAGTAAAGAATGGGAATCACAAACCAATGACAATGATATTATGCCTGCTTTAAAACTTAGCTATGATTATCTTCCTTTCCATTTGCAACAATGTTTTTTCTTTTCTGCCTTGTTTCCTGAAGACTATCAATTTGGTGGCGAAGAATTGGTTCACTTCTGGATTGGGCTAGATATTTTACATTCTTGTGATCAGAATAGAAAAAGGATCGAAGATGTCGGTTTCTGCTATTTAAATGAGTTGGTAAATCATGGATTCTTCAAAATGAATAAAAATAAGTTTGGACGTCCGTATTATGTCATTCATGACTTACTGCATGAATTGGCAGTGAAGGTTTCGTCAAATGAATGTCTTAGCATATGCAGTTCTAATATGAGGTACAGAGAAATCCCCACATCTGTACGTCACTTGTCTACCATCGTAGATAACACAACTGTAAAGGATAGAATGTCTTTTGAAGACCATGCTGAGAATTTAACTACAATAGATAAACGCTTGAAAGTCGAACACCTACATACTTTAATGTTATTTGGAGAATTTCATGGCTGTTTTGCTAAAACTTTTTGCGGTTTGTTTAAGGAAGCTACAGCCCTTCGTGTCATATTTTTGTCCGAACCATCATATGCGTTACAGGATGTATTGCCCAATCTTCCAAAACTTGTCCATCTTCGCTACCTGAAGATCAAGTTGTCAAATTCCTTGCTCATGAGATTACCATGTGTGCTGTTTAGATTGTATCATTTGGAGGTAATTGATTTACAAAGTATGCATTACTGCGATATGTCAATTAGAAATATGAGCAACCTTGTAAAAATGCGTCATTTTCTTCTGCCAAAACACCAATATCTTAATCATGTTGACATTTTTGGGGTGGGAAAATTAAAATTCTTACAGGAATTAAATGGATTTAGTGTGCGAAAGGAGAGTGGGGGTTTTGAGCCGAGTGAGGTTGGGAAACTGACAGAGATTAGAGGATCACTTTTGCTTCGTAATCTTCAAAACGTGCAAACAAGAGAGGAGGCAAATGAATTAAAATTAATACATAAAAAACACTTAGTAGGACTCAGTTTGTATTGGGATGCCAAGTGTTCTAATAAGGATAATGTACAAGAACATATTCTTAGAAGTCTTGTACCACATAGCGGACTTTAAAAGCTAGACATCACAGGGCATGGTGGCACTAGTTGCCCAGGATGGCTATGCACAAACCTCTGTGTTAAAAGTTTGGAATCTCTTTGTCTTGATGATGTATCTTGGAAGAATTTTCCACCTCTAGGAGAGTTGTGGATGATTAATGAGCGTAGTGAAGAGTATCAGAGTTGTAGTATATCACCTCCAAGCTTTCATAACATGAAAAGGCTAGAATTGAGAAGAATATCTAGTTTGATAAGGGTTGGCGCTTCTTCTTTCCTTTCTAACTTGGAAGTGCTGATCATTAGTTATTGCCCTGAACTTATGGAGTTGCCGTTTTCAGACCCTAGTTTCTGGGAAGCAGAGAGGGATGATAAACGTGGTTGGTTTCCTAAATTACAGGAGCTCAATATTTCAGGCTTGGAAGATTACACGTGGAAGATCTCTGAAGCGGCCTTGCACGAGGAGTTTGGGCTGGATTGCCCGTGTATCTTTGATTACGGTAGATTATATCTTAGATTAAAAGTTAGAGTTTGTATCGTGCACGGTGGGGATTATTCCCACGTTAGAAAGTCCCTGGACTATAAATATGTATCTAGGGTTTATGGAATAAACAACAACCAACGTTCAACCAACAAATCAATCTCGGCGCATCGCCAACTCCTTCGTCTCGAGGGTTTCTACCGGTAAGCAACATGCTGCCTAGATCGCATCTTGCGATCTAGGCAGCACAAGCTCCACGTTGTTCATGCGTTGCTCGTACTGAAGCCTTGTTGATGGCGAGCAACGTAGTTATCATAGATGTGTTAGGGTTAGCATAGTTCTTCGCGTAACATGCTATCGTAGTGCAACCCTTGCATTTCTAGCCGCCCTCACACCTATCTTAGGTGTGGGGGCGGCACCCCGCTTGATCATTATTTAGTAGATCTGATCCGTTACGATTGCTCCTTGTTCTACAAGGATTAGTTTAATATATGCAATAGTTAGGCCTTACAAAGGGGTGGAGGATCCAGCGGCACGTAGGGTGTCGTTCGCTAGCCCTAAACAGGATGTTCCGGGATCAACCTCGTGTTGGTTTTTAGGCCTTGTTTAGGATCGGCTTACGATCACCGTGCGTGGCGCGAGGCAACCGTGAGTAGGATGATCCGATTATGCGGTGAAAACCCTAAATCGTCGTAGATCTCATTAGCTTTATCTTGATCAAGCAGGACCACCATATATTCGTGCACCTCGTACGAATCATGGGTGGATCGGCTCACGAGCCGATTCACAGGATAACCTGAGAGCGATCGAGGCTCGTATTTAATGTTTACGTGTATGCCATGCGGGAAACTAAGCGAGGCATCTCCATCACCTTCCGACCAGGTATAGGTCAGGTGGCACCATCAGCATCGGACGTGTGACCAGAAGGCTTTGCGGGCCGTCGCTCGGAGGGACCTCAGCCAGCCGCAGCTCTAGGTTGTTCCCGGCTCTACGGTGTTGCCGTCGCTGCCCGCCGGTGGGTTTCGACGACAACACATTCGCACACCCGGTGGGACAAGCTTCTACATCAACCACATCGCCATCTACATCTGAGATGGCGGACGCTCGATCACGTACGAGGATCACGGATGAGCTCAAGAAGAAGTATGACGAAATCAAAGTCATCCTCGAAGCCGACCTCATCGGCTCTTTCCACGAACCCGTTCACATGGCATCAGGTGGAAGGGGTTCTCGCTAATGGTGCACTAGATGGGATAGACCTCTCTGCCCCGTCGGAAGAACGCACCAGGTCCTGCGGCGGAGATCAACTACTTGGTGGCTCACTCGCTACACCGCCACTCGAGAACCTGGTCAACACGTTGGAGCGTGTCGCTCTTCGCGTGATCCAGGAGATCATGAGGCACCAGTACTCGCCGTCGGGACCAGCTCTCGGGACGCATCAAGGAGAGTTGCCACTCCAGTCCCGTCCACCGCTCCATATGCGTTGGCGGCACCAGAAGTGCCGGCTACACCGGCATTCGTCGTCTACAAGATCGGTGGTGACCCTAGTGACTACCGGTTCTTGAGGCGCCTAAGGAGATCCCTCACGGGTACACGTGCAAGTATGTGCTGCGGCAGCTGGGCACTCACAAACCAGGCCACAACATCGGGGACTTCTGGGAAAACAGGAGGGACGTCAGCGACGAGCTTGAGAAGCGACGTGGCTGACTAAGTCGCCACCCAGCAACCTCCAGAGCTCAGCTCCTGCGGTTGGCTGAGCTGGAAAAGCAAACATGGCTGGCTAAGTACGCCACCCGGCGAATCTTGAAATTCAACTCCTGCACCGGCACGCGGATCAGATCGGTACCACATGCGAGAGACCAGTTCGGCATGGTGCCGAAAAGAAGGGCCATTGGCTATTCCAAGCCGTACCGACGACTACGAGATGATCCCGCTACCACCTAAATATCGACTCCCGATTTCTCCAAATTCGGTGGATCGGATGGTTCCAGCTCCATCGAGCACGTGGGCCGATATTTGACGCAACTAGGACCGGCTTCAGTGTCGGACCAACTACGCGTGAGGCTCTTCTCACAGTCCCTCACGGGATCGGCTTTCGGATGGTACACCTCTTTGCCACCAGACTCCATCCGGACTTGGAAGCGATTAGAAGAGCAGTTCCATATGCGGTACCATTCGAGGCTTCGAGTCTGCATTGCCGATCTAGCACAACTACGTCGAAGCGCGGAGCGCGACAGAATACATCCAGCGCTTCGGAATCTTAGGCCGATGTTATTCGGTTCGTATAACTGAAAAGAAGCAGTCGAGTTGGCAGTAGCGGCCTCGCAACACCGCTCAAGGACATGGCCTCCCAAGCGACTACCCCTCAGCGCACATGGTTGAAACTATCGGCATACGAACAGCGCCACCCGGACCTGTACCGGGACAAATTCAAGCGTGCGGTAGTCCTGGTCGATGCAGAGGAAGACGAAGTTCTGCGGGAGACCAAGAGGTAGCAGTGGCTGAATGGACTCGGGGAGGAACCCCGTGTCCTGCAAATGGGTAAAGCCACCGAGGCGCCCAGGGGATTTTATTTTGACGTGACCAAGACTGAGCAAATCTTCGACCTCTGCTCAAGGAGAGCGGTTGACGATTCTGAAGGTCTCAAATTCCCCACGGTGCAAGAGCTGAACGGAAAGCCATGCGCAAATGGCACAACTCGCTCTCCCATGCCACCAACGACTGGGGGTATGGCGTCGGCACATCCAAGCGGCGATAGAAAAATCTAATTTTCAACCAGTACGCCATGAAGGTCGACACCCCTTCCCGCCGTTAACATGGTGGAGTGCACTTACCTGAAGGTTGCCAGCCAGGATCCTCGTTGGCATCAACATGGTAGGACACAAGGAACTGGCAAAGATGGAGACGAGGGCAGCTGCTCGTAGCAAGGACACGAGGCCGCTCCACGCGATCGGCTCCGTCATGATGGCAAGCGCTACGTCACGAGGGAGAAGTGAAGAACATGAGATATCAAAGACCTCTCTGATCACCTCCTCAACAAGTATGTGAGTCGGTATGACCAACGCCGACGATCCGGCGATGATGATGAAGAGATCGTCCGGCTAGAAAGCAGAAGACATCGTCGGCACGATCGCGATGAGGAGGAGCACGAGCGCCGTGCCACGGAAAAATCAGGGAGCAAGACGACAACGACAGCTGGGACTGCCCTTCTTCGGACACTGCTGGGATTTAGGAATAAGCTGATTGCCCACAATCGGCAATTGCCCAGAATGCAACCCGAAGAAGAAGGAGGCAGCCAACGTGTCTGTGTTCAAGCGCCTAGGGCCTCTCCCGCCACAAAGCAAACATGCTGAGTCCCCTCGGTGGGCAGATCTCGAGGATTCCGAAGACGAGGGACAAGAAGAAGACAGGTACCACCGTCCAAGGTGGTGCCCTGATGGTCTCAACCATTCACAAAAGCGCAGGGTTCAGCGATTGCGCGGCTGGAGGAAGCGAAAGGTTATACTTGCATACGTTAAGGAAGGCACGACCTGATCTGGCTGCGAAGTTCAGCGAACCCTGGATGAAGAGGGTCGTCCACGGAAAATGGAGTGGCGCTCCAAGCAAAGGAAAGCCGATGATGAAACATCGGCTGGCACAAACATGGTGCTCGTCCTTCCGACGGAGCTTAGTGCTCCACGATTCTACGATGCACTCAAGGTGGACGACAGTAGGCGCATCAAGTCGGAGGTTGGGCTCGTTTTATCCACCAGCTGACCGAGTAGCAAGAACAAACCGATGAGCAAACGGGGCGAGGCTGATCTTTGTGATCGGCCCCAAAAATTATGAAGGAGCATTATAAAACCTTCAGTCAGCGCTTCAATGGATATGGAGGCCGATTCCCGCAATCGGCCAAAATTATCTTCACCACATGTTCTGCTTGTGTTCAGCATCGATCCAGGGCAGCGGCCACGTCGGCGGATGAAAGTCAGCACGAATCCTTACGGAGCCGACGTGCAAGTGCGGTGCCCTGGCTAACCATAAAAGCCGATATCTGCAGTCATCGATTCGGCTCGGGGCATATAGTCAGATGAACATGTGCAGATAAACATGTGTAAACATGCGTGCAGTGAAACATTCTGGGGCCGATTAGAAAAATCGGCCAAATAAAAAAAAATTATGATGTACAGCCGATGCGCAGCCATCGACTCTAGTATAGATTACACAAGACCTGCCGGCTATGTGCTCAAGGCCCAGATTTTCGCCAAGATGGTTTTCAGTTCGGCTTCTATTTCCAGCCTTGGCTTCAATGAGCCGACAACCCTTTGCGCCAAGTTCAGCAGTAACATCAGCTAGGCATGCAAGGCAGCCTCTTTCTCATTAGGCTGGTGGTGTTTCATCTACAAGATCTGGGGCAAGTTTGGCTGATTCTTCATGGTGGTTATCTCGGATTACCAGATTACCTGAGGTCAGAGCCTTTTTTGGTCTGTGCATCCTTGCCGGCATTCTCGCCTTGATTAAGGCTCGGGGGGCAGCTCGCCCTAAAATATCTTTAGAGAGCCGATTTTGTTGGAATCGGCTGTTTCTGCAACGTGGAAACCAATGGCGACGCAGTTGGCTCGCTTTGGATGGGGCTCGGAGGGCGACTCGCCCGAGAGGTTCTTGGCTTTGGGAGCCGATTTTGTTGGAATCAGCTGGCTCTACGTTGCAGCTGTTCTGAAGAATGATGCTTGGTTACAGAGTCATCAGTTTCAGCATCCAAGCTGATTCAGCAACAGTTCCGGGACGCTCTTGGGAACGTCCGCTCAAAATCAAAGGAAGCCGGTCTGCTGTGATCGGCTGCACCCAGTGCTATCGTCATCGGCAGGGCTAGTTAACTTGGAAGTTAATGGAAGGATGACTGAATTAGCTTGTCTCGCTGGTCATTAAGCATTGGGTAGCAACCGTCAAGGTCAGATGAGGAAAATCGGCTGAGTAAAGAATAAAGAACAATCAAAAGAAATTTTCATTGATAATAAGATTTCTTACAAAGAGGAGCCGATTGTTCAGCAAAAGGGAGATTGCTACTGCTAATCCTATGCTAGTAGGTCCCTATTCTAAGGCTGTTGCCGTCTTCGCCGTTGGGGCAGCTGCCCTCATTGTCTTGTCGACGAATCCCTCTTTCTACGTGACCTTCAGCGGAGGCTTCTTCCTCGTCATCATCGTCATCCTCCAACCAAGCCGGATGCGTTTCACGGTGGTTCGTCGGAGGAGGTGTCGTCCTCCTGTAACTTCTTCATGTCGGAGGAGATGTCTTCGTCTTCGACATCCTCTTCTTCTCTTTTGGTGACGGATGTGAATTTGCCCCGGAAGGGAGGATCGTCGTCACTGCTCTCCGCCTCCAGTGCTCCGTCAACCAGGTACCGGAGGTCATCTTCCCCGTCGGTCAGGGGCATGGCCCCATCTGACAGACGAGGTCCTCACCCTCCGGCACGAAGTCGAAGTCCCACTCCTGCTTGTCCCAATGTTTGGGAGCCCGGCGTTGTACGCCTCCATCTTGTCATGCTCGGGACCAACTCGCTTGAGGAAGAGGATTGGAGGAGACGGAAGATGAGGAAGAAGACGACATGGCTGAAGAGGGTTTTTGGGTGCCGATGGCTGGAACAGAGGAAGGGGATGAAGAGAGCTAATCAATCGGCACGGTTAAATAATGGGAAGCCTGGTGGAAATTTAATGCCATTGCAGTTTCCGAGGAAGTGATGCCAAAGTTATCAAATTTTGCAAAGAAGCTGGAAAGACAAGGCATCATGATGAGGAATACTTGACAGTCTGCTTCATGACATGACCCTTGAAGGAAAAACAGTGGTTTTGAAATTATCATTGCCAAAACCGGGGGGCATGTGTTATCACCAGATTTTGGTCAAATCGGGAGCGGGCCGTAAGAGGGATGGGCTTGGAAGATTACACGTGGAAGATCTCGAAGCGGCCTTGCACGAGGAGTTTGGGCTGGATTGCCCGTGTATCTTTGATTACGGTAGATTATATCTTAGATTAAAAGTTAGAGTTTGTATCGTGCACGGTGGGGATTATTCCCACGTTAGACAGTCCCTGGACTATAAATATGTATCTAGGGTTTATGGAATAAACAACAACCAACGTTCAACCAACAAATCAATCTCGGCGCATCGCCAACTCCTTCGTCTCGAGGGTTTCTACCGGTAAGCAACATGCTGCCTAGATCGCATCTTGCGATCTAGGCACAAGCTCCACGTTGTTCATGCGTTGCTCGTTGAAGCCTTGTTGATGGCGAGCAACGTAGTTATCATAGATGTGTTAGGGTTAGCATAGTTCTTCGCGTAACATGCTATCGTAGTGCAACCCTTGCATGTCTAGCCGCCCTCACCTATCTTAGGTGTGGGGGCGGCACCTGATCATTATTTAGTAGATCTGATCCGTTACGATTGCTCCTTGTTCTACAAGGATTAGTTTAATATCGCAATAGTTAGGCCTTACAAAGGGTGGAGGATCCAGCGGCACGTAGAGTGTCGTTCGCTAGCCCTAAACAGGATGTTCCGGGGATCAACCTCGTGTTGGTTTTTAGGCCTTGTTTAGGATCGGCTTACGATCACCGTGCGTGGCCGCGAGGCCCAACCGTGAGTAGGATGATCCGATTATGCGGTGAAAACCTAAATCGTCGTAGATCTCATTAGCTTTATCTTGATCAGCAGGACCACCATATATTCGTGCACCTCGTACGAATCATGGGATCGGCTCTGAGCCGATTCACGGGATAACCTGAGAGCCGATCGAGGCTCGTATTTAATGTTTACGTGTATGCCGGAAACTAAGCGAGGCATCTCCATCACCTTTCGACCAGGTATAGGTCAGGTGGCACGCCCTTGCATCAGCATCGGACGTGTGACCAGAAGGCTTTGCGGGCCGTCGCTCGGAGGGACCTCAGGCAGCCGCAGCTCTAGGTTGTTCCCGGCTCTACGGTGTTGCCCGTCGCTGCCCGCCGGTGGGTTTCTGACGACAACAGACCCACAACGCGGGATTTCTTGCTGCGCCCATCTGCAGACTCTTCTCTTCCACCCTCACCACGTTGTTCCTTGATTTCGACGACGCGGCGGAGTGCTTGACAAAGGAGCAAGAGGGGGCCCTTCAGCTCCTCAACTCCCTCCAGGAGCTCGGTTTTCGTGGGGGCTCAAGATGGGGACCCAAGCTGCAGTGCCTCCCTGCAGGGCTACACAAACTTCTCAACCTCAAGCTAGCGATTAACGATCGAGTACTGTTCGGCCATCCAGTCACTGCCTAGCCTTCCGAGCTCTCTCCAGGAACTAGTGATCGGCTGCTGTGGTGCCCTCAAGTCGCTGCCCAACAGCCTGCCGAGTTCTCTGGAAATATTGAAGATATCTCAATGCAAGGCCATTAAGTCGCTGCCCAAGGACGGGCTTCCAAGCTCAATGCGAGAGTTAGATGTCCGTCAGTGCAATATCGAGGAGCTAAGAAGGGCGTGCCGCAAGCTAATAGGAACCATTCCTATTGTCAGAACTTGACCAATGCAAGGTATGTAATGTAACAAACAAACACTTCCTCAATCCCTGTACGCATTACTAGTTCATTCCCCTGATATTTCTAATTCCTTGTTAGCAATAATCTTGTCTAAATGTCTTGGGTCTAATTAGATAACTTTTGTACATGTACTGCTGTGGTTGGCTTGCAAGCCAAACAGTGTCACGTGAGTTTTAGTCACGACATGAGTAGTTATTTGGTCCATGACCAAGTAGGTTTGTAAGCTAGTCCTTGTGCACTAGCTAGTATCAAGTTGAGTTTTGTAAGCTGAACCTTGAGAAAAGTTGAGAAATAAAAATAAAAAAATAGGGTGCGACATACACCATTGGCTATAAATTTTTCTTCAGCGCGTGTTCATCTAGTTTGATATGATTGATCTCATTTTGTTTGCTTGGTTCATTCAACTCACTTTTATTCCATCTAAATAACTCCCTTATTTTAATATACTGTGCAGGGATCTCTCCATGGATTTATATATTCCTCCTAGAATAATACTCTCTATGGAATAACGGTTTCCACGTGCCAGCAGCAAGCACGAAAGACTCGATACATATATTTCATCCTGCACAAAAAACTGGTAAGTGCATGCATATAATTAACCAAAAAGTACTGCCTTAATTCCCACACTGTTAAGAGAAAAAAAAACTAATGTGGTTTTTTTTGGTCTGCATGATATTGTTTTGGTTACCTTGGGAAAATTCCCTTCATGTGTCATTAAGATTTTGAGCCATTCATGTGTTGTTATGGACCGCTAAGTAATGGAGTGTAGTTTGAACAAATAACTAATTTCAATTTATCCACAATTCCCACCAATAACCTCTGTTTTTTCCTTATCCCACATACCCAATATCATTCTTTATGTTGTTATTGCAAAAGTCTGAACTGTTTGTTGCCATGGAGTTGTAAATTCTTCCATCTTTGTCGAATACTCTGCATTCACGCAATATTTGAAAATAGTCTTGAGTGGCATCTCTCTCTGAGCATAACTTGAGAATATGACACGTCACCACCTTAGGCGCTCTTACAATGTTAGGCATGATTAGTTGTAGAGAGTCTCAGATTTTTTTCCTTATATGTATCTCGAGTCAGTGGATCAGAATGGCTGTGTGCATCTCGCTTATGCAGAGGTCGGGTTTAATGCATAAACTTTTTAATAATAAAGTGCCCTTTTATCGCAAAAAAATTACGTGTGTACGTAAGATCATAGTTTACTCTTTATAAAAGTCCATAGTATTTACCTTGCTTATTCCTAATCCCACGTGTGAAGTCAAATTTCTCTCATTTCGGTCCCCTCACTGTATAATCTAAAGTCTGAGCCAGATTTTTTTATTTATTATGCAGGGCACACTTCGAGTTGACATTCTACTAGCCTTGTAGAATTGCTCCATCCTTGTACGGTTGGTACATGAGGTCTTGTGCGGTATCTTCATCTATGGATAATATGTAAATATAGTAACTATATGTGAGTGTAACAATTCTCATTCCATACAGTATTAAGAAATATCAAGAAAACCAATGTGGTTCTCAGCTAATAGCATTATACAGAGTTTATGTGTTTTCCTCTGCAGACAAAATATATGATGCACTCAATATTTTTATTTCTTGTGTAGGTTTTCTTATGCTCATCCTGGTTCGTTTCTAGATAATTTTCATCTACATTTTGGTTATCACCCACAAAGACTTGGTGGTGCACTTGGCTTGTTCGGCAGTGAGGGTCAAAACATCACCAAGGCATACTGGTCGAAAAGATGAGACTCGGTAATTTCCTACTGAAAATAAGGTTTGTATCTTTTTCATTTTGGCTCTCATTGATGTTCATAGAAGGTGTTCTTGCATTTTTTTTCATAATTTATATGAATTACAGGAACTTTAGAAGAATACCCATTATATCATACATCTGCTTGTTCTCAGCTAATACTAATTACGGTTCTCTGTTTTTTTTTATAGATATGGCATGTGTTAGAACTTTGGAAATCAACAATGCAGTAGGAACATGGCTGTGATCTGGGATGGTATAGCTACCAGTTGTGCCTTAATGGGAAGGTTATTAAACCCCACTGAAATTAATGATTTGCTTTAGCTATGCTAGAATGTATACAATGTGTGATTGTCAAACTCATGTTGCCTCATGACACCTAGGTTTGAGAACTTCCAACTATCTTGATAAGTTTGTTGGTTAACTATTTGAGCATGCTTATAATCTCTCTATCCATTGCCAGACTAAATTAAATAAGAGAGTGTTTCCTTAATGCATATAGTCGCAAAGGTAAACAACACTATTTGCTAAGTTACTGATGAACATTCAGTGAAGAAAAAGTGCCGGAGCTTGCTAATTTTTATTCATAAATCTCCCAAGTTAAGTATGGTACGGTGTCGTTGATTTTATTCTCTAATTGATTTGGAATATTGTTCTATCCCACCAAAGCCAAAATCAGAGTATATTTCATGAGCCTTTAGTTTTGCAATCCGAATATCTAGTGCATGTTATTAAATTTGTTGTTCCTCTAGTCTGAAGTTTCTCAAAGCCAGTCATTCTTTTTTCACAACTTGGATTTTTCTAGCCTCTTGGCCACTAGGCATTGCATACCTTGATCAGGATATCACGTTGTTGCGGTCAGAAACCCACCGGCGAGCAACGACGGGCAACACAGGAGAGCCGGGAGCAACTTAGGGCTGCGGCTGGCCCTGGTCCCTCCGAGCGACGGCCCGCCAAGACTCCGGCACGCACGTCCGATGCTAATGCAAGGGCGTGCCACCTGACCTATACCTGGTCGAAGGTGATGGAGATGCCTCGCTTAGTTTCCTGCATGGCATACACGTAAACATTAAATACGAGCCTCGATCGGCTCTCAGGTTGTCCTGTGAATCGGCTCAAGGAGCCGATCCACCCATGATTCGCACGAGGTGTACGAATATATGGTGGTCCTGCTTGATCAAGATAAAGCTAAAACGATCTACGACGATTTGGGGTTTTCACCGCATAATCGGAACGTCCTACTGATTGGGCCTCGCGGCCACGGTGATCGTAAGCCGATCCTAAACAGGGCCTAAAAACCAACACGAGGTTGATCCCCGAAACATCCTGTCTAGGGCTAGCAAACTACACCCTACTGGATCCTCCAACCCTTTGTAAGGCCTAACTATTGAGATATTAAACTAATCCTTGAAGAATAAGGAGCAACCATAACGGATCGGATCTACTAAATAAAGATCAAGGGGTGCCGCTCCTACACCTAAGATAGGTGTAAGGGCGGCTAGATGTCTAAGGGTTGCACTACGACATCATATGATACGAAGAACAATGCTAACCTAACACATCTAAGATAACTACGTTGCTCGCCATCAAAAAGGCCGGTACGAGCAACGCATGGACGACGAATAAACTGCTGCCTAGATCGCAAGATGCGATCTAGGCAGCATGATGCTACCGGAAGAAACCCTCGAGACAAGGGAGTTGGCGATGCGCCTAGATTGGTTTGTGGTGAACGTTGGTTGTTGTTTATTTCATAAACCCTAGATACATATTTATAGTCCGTAGACTTTCTAACGTGGGAATAATCCCAACCGTGCACGAGACAAACTCTAACTAACCGACACGTATCCTACTATGTTACAGATACAAGGGCAAACTAGCCCAAACTTTGCATATAAGGCCGATTCACGTATATTCTTCCATATATATTCTTCAAGCCCATCTTGATCGCGGCCCACCTCTGATTCGGTCAAATACTGGTGATAACATATGCCCCCCCTGGTTTTGGAATTGATAATTCCAAAATCACTTCTGCTTTTCTTCGTCGGGTCATGTCGTGGCAGAACCGTCGCAGTATCCTTCATCATGATGCCTTGCCTTCTCAACTTCTCCGCGTGACCTGGCAGATTTATTCCTGTTGGGCACCATCTCCTCGGAAACTGCTGTGGCATTGAATCCCCACTATATCCCCTTTATTTAACCGCTCTGAATCGTCTGCCACTTCATCCCCTTTCTGGCATCGACACACAAGAAAACCCTCTTCCTCTGCAGCAATGTCGTCCTCTTCCTCCATCTCCTCAGGCCTCTCCCTCAGTCTGCCTCCTCGAGCGAGCAGGAGTGGAACTTTGACTATGTGCCGGACGGCCACCGAGGCACTCGTCGGGTCGATGGTGACCTTCCTCCGACCGGGGAGGATGACCTCGGGTTCCTCCTCGAAGAGGGAAGGCGAGCGAAGACGACCTCCACCCCTGGGCAAGACCCACCTCCTCCAGCGAGAGGAGGAAGAAGAAGTAGAGGAAAAGGAGGAAGATAATTCCTCTTCCTCCGCAGGGTACCCACCGGCAAAGCGATTCCGCGCATGGGCGGACAGCGAGGACGATGATGATGACGAGGAAGAAGAGGAGAAGGAGGAGGATGATTCCTCCTCCTCCGCTGGGTATCCGCCGACAAAGCGCTTCCGCGCTTGGGCGGACAGCGAGGATGATGATGATGACGAGGAGGAAGAGGCTCCGGCCGAGGGCTGGGGTAGCGCGACGAGGAGCTCTCCCAGCGCTGATGGCAGCGATGCCGACGACGAGGCCAGCGAGGACTAGCAAAGTAGGACTAGTAACCCCTGAGAAATCGGCTCTTCTTTTGTTTTCCTTTTCTTGAGCAATCGGCTCTTCTTTTGTAAAAAACACCTCTTATTATGAAGAAGAACTTCTCAGCTGATTCTGCCCTTTCACCGAATTTACCGATTGCTAAAATAAGTCAATAAATTGCGAGCCGATGACAGCGCACCAGTCTTTGCCATGAAAACGCGAGCAGAGCCAACTCTATTGTTCACCCAAATGGTAATCTGTGGCTTGTCTGCAAGGGTAAAAACCCAATTCCCCAAAAACGCCACTTGAACAGATCCAACCCACGGCCATACGACCCTCAGATGTTAATCGCGTGGGTTTGCAACCGCAATGAACCCATGGGCAGCACCATCCAATATCCACGCTATGGTTTCCAGCCTGAAGGTGATCCTTAACTGCCCCTTACTGTCCGAACATAGCGCCTTGCTCTATTGTTTCGCAACAACAGAAACGGTTCTGACTCTGTAGATGATGACGGCTTCCCTTTCAGCAGCTCTAGTAGTCTTCTACTGTGACCACTCAACGCTTTCGAAGAAGGTTATGGTGCAGGGTCAGCCAACGACACTCCAATCGGCTTCTAAAAATAGAGCATCTACCAGGCCAGCTGCCCCCCGAGCCTCAGTCAAGGCGAGAATAGCGGTGAGGACGCACAGATCAAGCAAAGGGCTTTGAACTCAGGTAATCTGAGACAGCCACCATGCAGAGTTAGCCCAAACTTGTCCCCATTGACCACCTTTCTTCTGCTGAAAGCCGATGTCGCAGATGAAACACCAACAGCTTAATGAGAAAGAGGCTGCCTTGCATGTCAAAACTGATGCTTCCGACAGTACCGCTGAATTGGCGCAGAATCGGCTCCTTGCAACCCAGGCAGCTCTCATTGTTCACCCCCTCACGGAAGCAGAAGGCCTTGAAGCTGAACTGAAGACCGTCTTGGCGAACATCCGCACTTTGAACACGCAGCTTGGTAGATCTTGGGTAACTGTACTAGAGTCGATGGCTGTACATCGGCTTTGTTTTTTTAGCTCTAAAGTCGATGTCCGTGCATCGGCTATATATCGTGATGATGATTTTTTTTACTGGCCGATTTTCTATCCCCCAACCTGAGTTTTTACTGGCCGATTTTCTATCGGCCCCATTCACTTTGCACATGTTCACACATGTTCATCGATTAGGTGCCCCGAGCCGAATACAGGTAGCTGCAGATATCGGCTCTGGTTAGCCAAGGCACTGTATTTGCACGTCGGCTCCGGTAGGACCAATGTTGATTTTCCTAACTCATCCCGACGTAAAATCGCTGCCTAGTAGATCGATGTTGAACACAAGCAGAACATGTGGTGAGGATAATTTTGGCCGATTGCCGGAATCGGCCTCCATATTGAATCGCTCAATGAAGGCTTTGTAATGTTCCTTCATAGATCTTTGGGGCCGATCCCAAGGATCGGCCTCGCCACGCTTGTCCATAGGTTGATTCTTGCTACACGGTCAGGCCGGTGGATAGGACCAGCCTAACCCCGTTCTTCGTCACGTCGATGCGCTCGCATCGTCCAAATTGATACCAGAGTGGTTCTTGGCTGCTGTTTCCCAAGCGTTCATGCCAGCCGTTGAAATCTCGGCTGAGTCATCGGCCTGGACGACCTCTACCTCATCTCCATCCCTGTATTACGCATTGGTGCATCGTGGAGGGAATGCAACGATTGGCGTGGATCCAATCCCTTCCTAGCAAAACAGCATAGGTGCTCTTGCTATCGACGATGAAGAACGTCGTAGGGATGGTTTTCCTTCCTACGGTCAGATCCACGTTCAGAACACCTTGTGCGTCGACGCAGCCGTGAAATCGCTCAATGTCATGTTGGTCTTGATCAGATCCGAGCTAGAGCGTCCCAACCGACGTAGCATGGAGTATGGCATAATGTTGTTGCCGCTCCGGTGTCCACCAGCATCTTGTTGACAGGCCTCCCATCGATATAACCTCGCAAGTACAGGGCCTTCAGATGTTTGTAGCTTCTTCTCGTGGCTTCTCAAAGATAACCGGCCGTGGGCCGCGTCAAGCTGTGCCACGGGTGCCTCGTCTAATCTGGAGCGAACTGTCGGAAGGATAAACACCATGTTTGTGCCAGCCGATGTTTCATCATCGGCTTTCCTTTGCTTGGGCGCCACTCCATTTTTTGTGGTCGACCCTCTTCATCCAGGGTTCGCTGGTTTCGCGGCAGATCGCCGCGCCTTCCTTAGCGTGTGCGGTATAACCTTTCGGCTTCCTCCAAGCCACGCAGTCGCTGAACCCTACGCTTTGGGAACGGCTGAGTCCATCGGGGCACCACCTTGGCCGGTGGTACTTGTCTTCTTCTTCTTCATCGTCTTCCAAATCCTCAAGATCTTCCACCGAGGGGAGCTTGTTCCGAGGCGGGAGAGGCCCTAAGCGTTGGAACACGGACACGTTAGCTGCCTCCTTCTTCTCTGGTTACATTGGGCAATTGCCGATTGTAGGCAATCGGCTCATTCCTGAATCCCAGTGTCTGAAGAAGGGACAGTCCCAGTGCCTATCCTCGTCGTCTTGCTCCCTTGACTTTTCCTTGGCACGGCGCTCGTACTCCTCCTCATCGCGATCATGCCGACGATGTCTCCTGGCATTCCTGGCTAGACGATCTCTTTCGTCATCATCGTTGGATCGTCGGCGTTGGTCATACTGACTCACATACTTGTTGAGGAGGTGATCGAGAGGAGTCGATATCTTACATTCTTCATTTCTCTCCGTGATGTAGCGCTTGCCATCGTGACGGAGCCGATCGCGTGGAGCGGCTTCCTCTGTGTCCTTGCTATGAGAGCAGCTGCCCTCATCTCCATCCTTGCCAGTGGTGTCCAGGTCCTACCATGTTGATGTTGAACGAGAATCCTGGCTGGCACCTTCAGGGTAAGTGCACTCCACCATGTTAACGGCGGGAAGGGGTGGGTGTCGACCTTCATGGCGTCTGGTTAAAAATCAGACGTCCTTGTTCTATTGCCATTTGGATCTGCTGACGCCACACCCTGCGGTCGTTGGTGGCATGGGAGAACGAGTTATGCCATTTGCGATGGCTTCAGTTCAGCTCTGTACCTGCGGGGATTTTGAGGCCTTCGGGTAACTTCAAGCTGCTTCTCCTTGAGTAGGAGGTCGAAGATTTGCTCAGTTTTATTCACGTCAAAATCAAACCCTCGGGCGGGGTGGCTTAACCCATTTGCGGGACACGGGGTTGCCCCAGAGTCCATTCAGCCTTGCTACCTCTTGATCTCCCTTGAGCCTTCGTCTTCATCTGCCTCAGGACTACCGCACGCTTGAATTTGTCCTGGTACAAGTCCGGTGGCGCTGTTCATATAACGACAGGTTCGAACCATGTGCGCCGATGAAGGGTGTGCTTGGGAGGCCATATCCTTGATTTGTGATGCAAGGCCCACCATTGCCAACTCGACTGCTTCTTTTTCAGTCACAGCCGAATAACATCGGTTCCTAAGATTTACGAAGCGCTGGACGTACGCCACGGTTCCCCGCGCCGGCGTACTTGAGCTAGATCGGCAATGCCGGCCTCGGAAGCCTCTGAGTGATGCATGTGGGCTGCTCTTCCAGCTTCCAAGTTCGGATCGAGTCGGTGCGCGAAGTGTACCACCCGGCGATCTGAGGCTGTGAAGAACCTCACACGCAGCTCATCTGCTGCTGAGATCGTGCCCAGCTGTGCCAAATATCGGCTCACATGCTCGATGGAGCTGGAACCATCTGATCCATTAAACTTGGAGAAATCGGGGAGCCGATATTTGGGTGGTAGCGGGATCAACTCGTACTCGTTGGGGTACGGCTTGGAATAGCCGATTGTCCTCCTTTCGGCACCATGCCGAACTGGTCTCTCGGGATCGTGCGATTTGATCCGCGGTCTTGCTCAGAGTCGAACTCGAAGATTCGCCGGAGTGGCATACTTATGCTTGCTTTTCCAGCTCGAGCCAACTGCAGGAGCTGAGCTCAGAGGTTTGTCGAGTGGCATACTTAGCTAGCCACGTCGCTTCTCAAGATCGTCGCTGAAATTCCTCTGCTTTCCAGAAGTCCCTGCTGTTGCGGCCTGGTTTGTGAGCGCCCAGTTACCGCAGTCCGGCACGTATGTGCACGTGTATCCGTGAGGGATCTCCTTAGGCGCCTCGTACAAGAACTGGTAGTCACTAGGGTCACCACCGATCTTGTAGACGACGTATGCCGGTGGATTCGGCACCTCTGGTGCTGCCAACATGAACGGCAGCGGTGGACGGGACTGGAGTGGCATCTCTCCTTGGTATGTCCCGAGAGCTGGTCCTGACGGAGAGTATTGATGACTCATGATTTCCTGGATTACCCGAAGAGCGACACGCTCAAAGTGTTCACAGGTTCTCGAGTGGCGGTGTAGCGAATGAGCTACCATGAAGTTAATCTCTGACGCGGGGACCTGGTGCGTTCTTCGACGGGGCGGACAGGTCCACTCCCATCAGCGCGCCTTCGGTGAGAACCCTTTCCACCGATGCCATGCGGGCGAAAAGCCGATGAGGTCGGCTTCGGGATCGCTTTGACCTCGTCATACTTCTTCTTGAGCTCCTCGGTCGGATCCTCGTACGTGGCTGGAGTGCCGTCCGCCATCTAGATGTAGATGGCGATGTGGTTGATGTCGAAGATTGTCCCACCGGGCGTGCCGAGAATGTGTTGCGGTCGAAACCCACCGGCAAGCAACGACGGGCAACACGGAGAGCCGGGAGCAACTTAGGGCTGCGGCTGGCCCTGGTCCCTCCGGCGGCCCGCAAAGACTCACGCACGTCCGATGCTAGTGCAAGGGCGTGCCACCCTACCTGGTCGGGAAGGTGATGGAGATGCCTCGCTTAGTTTCCTGCATGGCATACACGTAAACATTAAATACGAGCCTCGATCGACTCTCAGGTTGTCCTGTGAATCGGCTCAAGGAGCCGATCCACCCATGATTCACACGAGGTGTACGAATATATGGTGGTCCTGCTTGATCAAGATAAAGCTAAAACGATCTACGATGATTTGGGGCTTTCACCGCATAATCGGAACGTCCTACTCGTGATTGGGCCTCGCGGCCACGCACGGTGATCGTAAGCCGATCCTAGACAGGGCCTAAAAACCAACACGAGGTTGATCCCGAACATCTGTCTAGGGCTAGCAAACTACACCCTACGCGCCGCTGGATCCTCCAACCCTTTGTAAGGCCTAACTATTGCAGATATTAAACTAATCCTTGAAGAACAAGGAGCAACCGTAACGGATCGGATCTACTAAATAAAGATCAAGCGGGGTGCCCCTACACCTAAGATATGTGTAAGGCGCGCTAGATGTCTAAGGGTTGCACTACGACAGCATATGATCCGAAGAACAATGCTAACCTAACACATCTAAGATAACTACGTTGCTCGCCATCAAAAGGCTTCACGAGCAACGCATGAACGACGAATAAACTTGTACTGCCTAGATCACAAGATGCGATCTAGGCAGCATGATCTTACCCGGAAGAAACCCTCGAGACAAGGGAGTTGGCGATGCGCCTAGATTGGTTTGTGGTGAACGTTGGTTGTTGTTTATTTCATAAACCCTACATATTTATAGTCCGTAGACTTTCTAACGTGGGAATAATCCCAACCGTGCACGAGACAAACTCTAACTAACCGACACGTATCCTACTATGTTACAGATACAAGGGCAAACTAGCCCAAACTTTGCATATAAGGCCGATTCACGTATATTTCCATATATATTAAGCCCATCTTGATCGCGGCCCACCTCTGATTCGGTCAAATACTGGTGATAACACACGTACTGTACCAGTGTACAAATCCAATTCCAAGAAATTAAACCATTTTTTCATGTGTTCACACCATACCTACCTATATAGCGCATCTATCGCTATTCTTTAGTAGTTGATTATGCACACTCATCAAAGTTTGAAAAGACTCAAAAGCTCTTTGTTCTCATCGTCATCAACCTTGCAAACTTCATCAAGAAGAGCTATGTTCGTCAAAGTTACGCTTCTCCCACAAAAGAAAAAAAAGAAAAAAAAAGAGGGGCACCATAGAGAAGATCGACCCCGCAAAAAAGATAGAGAAGATCGAAATGTTCCCCCTCAAGGAGGAGGAAACTATCAACATCGCTTCCGTATTATTGTGCAGAATAGCCAATCGAACCACTTCCACTATGCTGAGATCACCTTTCATTGTGTAGGCCTCTATCAATTCTTTGGCATGAGTCCGTTCTCTCCCACATACCCTGGACACTATTTTTCCAATGACTGGCATGTGAAAATTTCTTTTGGTGGAGTTGAACTCTTATTTAGCTTTACTATCTAGATTTCAGATTTGCTCTTTCATTGAATTACCCTATACCAAGCTCCACATATGGTTTCCACAAATATAAAGTAGATAGGAAACACTGGCCGTTGGCCAATGAGGACTACAATTATGTTTTGAGAGTAATTCTGGATCATGATGAGGTAATTTCACTAGATACCTGCTGTTGGAAGGTTAACAAGGGAATAAAATTGTTGGCTACTCTTGGTTTCTTTTGTTCATAACGTCGAAGTCAAACAACCTAGTGACCTAGTGTTTAGAACCTTTTCTACCTACTAGATGACCCGTTGCGCTATCACGCAAGTGCAAATGAAAGCGTATTAATATGCCAATGAATGCTAATATATAGGACGGTAATTTAATAAATAATTTATTTCAGTGCTTAAATCTATATTTTTGGTGATGGTTCATGTCTTGAGTTGCTATATACGCATCAAATATGGTGTTTATTTCTTGTTCCTCTAAATTTTACATCATTATACAGGATGTTTCATACCAAAATAGTTGTAAGACGATCTTTCATGTATTGGTCATTCAAAGTTAATGCGGAGAGTATCCACGGTTCTATTAGATTCGCCTTCCATTTTTGCCATGAGATTTTGTTTTCCCATTTTATGCTATTGTCCATTGATATTAAATATTTCACAATTTCTATAACTTATCACGCTTTACCGGAACCACATTGGTAAGCACCATATGGTATATAACTAAATCATCAATATATCGCGTGGATGTTTGCACAAGTGAACCGAAACACTTGCTGGAAGTAGATGCATCTGTTATGAACTTTTGATATGATCCATTCACATAATCCAGGGTTAGAAATAAGCCGAAATAAACAATGACCAAACCAAAATAAACAATAAATTTCCGTAGTCTGAAAACCGTGCATCTTCCTCAAATCAGGCAGGGAAATATTCATTGGCAAGAGCACAAAACTCAGCATTAGAAATCTTGTTTAGTGAAGATCCTAAATAGTGCCTTTGATATGTTTGTAACTGCATACCTAAACTAAATAATCACATGATCGTGTGAACAAAACAAGAACAAAAAAGAAATATTAGCCTATAATATCCCAAAATTTGGAACCAATACACTCCAGCCTAGTGAGTATGTTAACATGCCAACGTACTATGCAAGATGAAGCTATGAAACAGGAGAACCAAGTTCCTAAAAAGGAGATCGAACGCAATAAACAGAACTACCAGAGTGTGCATATATCATATGTGCATTACATCCGATGACACTTACAATTATATAGTTCTTACATAGCAAGAAAAAAATAGATACATGTGATGTTCAGCTGCTGCAGCTATTTAAACGGACACACAAACTGTAGTTGACCGCATATACAACGCCTGCAATACTTGCATACATTATGTAACCAGGTTCCAAACATACCATTCGAATTTTTTTGTTTTGAAAGTCATACCATTCGAAATTGAGTGCCTTTAGCAGACACAATCACAGTAACATGTACCTTTGCAATGAGGCTCTGCCACTCATCAACTCCAACAGGATCACATGCCGATGGCGCACGGACATGCTCCGAGCTGGCCGTGGATGCTGACATATTTCATGAAGAATTTGATGTAAAAAATAAACCTCTTTCAGTTAGATGTCCTCAACAAAACTCTCACTATTTGTAAACATGATGGTTCATACTGAATTTTAATTTGATGTCAGTGTCATACAATCTACAAAGATTAATCTAAGGCCTAAAACCAGCAAACGATTCTAGCTCTAGTAATATAGCACAAGTCATTGTTTTCTCTTGCCACTCGCTTGGAGGCGATTGCCGAGCTCAGTTCCTTCAAGATATATACACAAGATGTTAGTCAAGTGGCAATCAAGTACTACCACGCAACAAACATTATTTTCAGTCAGCCAGCAAACTAATTTTTGAAATCATGGTCAGATTAGTGGTGTAGAGACACAAGTTTGCATCACACTATGATGACCGATGATAATTGGCACAAATCCCTATTGTGTCACCTGGAGCCTGGGATAAACAGCCATGTCAAGATGTACATGCCAAGCTAGGTACGTCACACTTTCAAAACCAAAATCTCAGCCAAAAATGGACCTGTAGTCGTTAATTTTCCACACAGGGGAAACTGTGACAGTTATATTCTGCAAACGACAGTTTTTACTAATGTGGTAAACCATAGAAGACAATGCCTGAAATATCAGGAGATAGTTAAATCTGTGCTAATAAGAGAGAAATACAGTTTGGAGAATACCACATGCACAAACACATGGAATCCCTTTTCTTTATAGAGCATGGCAAGGGCATATACCATCTTGTTTATAGAAGGTTTGCCAGCAAAAAAACTATCTGAAGATCTACAAGCAAAATCGAAAGGGACAGTACATATGATAGGCTACCAAGCAAGCATCCATCTTCTCTAACTGAACACCATTCCATCTAGCAAGTCGATTAAGAAATACACAAAAACTTCAAACTACAATGTACAAGCTTGGGCATTGTAGTAGATGACTGGATAGTGCACAAAACTCATACATTTGCAGCGCTGAAACTCATACATTAGCAGCTTTGGGATAAATTTATAGTGGATATGGCTATATAATTCTGAAACTCATACCAGTTTACATCTCTGAAATTTAACGACCTGACAAGTTCTGATTACTGAACACTACAACTCGACTGACTACAAAATCCGGTCGATCTCGAGTGGAATCTCAAGCACACGCCACCCTGCGCTGGTGACACTATCAGCTCGGCCAAGGCTGAGCTCACCCAAGGCTGCATGCAACTCGAGTGAACATTAATTATGTTATAAAATAATTAAAAACACAAGACCATATAAATTCTAGCACATGCTATTACCAAAGATAGTATTAGCAGTGATCGGTAATGTTATTAACATGTATATATGATCTCTGATTTGCATGAATGCGAAACAGGAATCCTGAGTATGGGAAGATTAGAGAAGGATACTGCTAATTCATTTCATAATAAAACTGGCAAGATAATGGATATTGAACCATCAGGAAAAGTGTCACAGCAGAATTATACTTCTGTATGGAATTAAAAATGGTGCAGAGGTACTAACTGCAGAATGAAGATGTTTTCTTACTCAAAGAGGAGGAGATATGCTGAGACATCCTTACACACCTAATTATCACCTGATAAGAACTGTTGATTTGGAGGATGAGAGGGCGTGGAAATATGTCAAGATATTAGACCTGCAATTCTACACACAAAGCATATGTACACATGACACACGCACAGAAAGCATATGTACATGAAATCTATTAACAAGGTTCACTTCTCAATTCGGGAAAATATTAGAAGGAATTCACATTTGCTCACCCAAGATATTAGAACTACAATTCTACCACTGAAGTCTCAGCTGGCACTATATTTTTACTGATTATAGACATAAGTTGCACCCATTCTTCAACAAATTATGCTACGAACATAAGAAAATATGTTACCAAGGAAGAATGCATGATATATGGACTAACAATTTTTGCCTCGACATATTAATAATAAAACTTTGACAGGAAAACTGAAGAAAAGTTTGAGTGGTACAATCTTCATCATAGAACAAAAGAAACACATATAGGATGTGTTGGCTTCCAAAATTTAGAAAATACTTTGTGCAAAAATATCAAGTATTCAAAGAGAGGAAGAAACTAAAATGGCAAAAATATGAAACATCGTCAGGTCACCTAGGCCACCAAAGAATAAACCAAAGCAAATGAAATCTGAACCTCTACATCCAAAACTTTCCGAATCAACGATCAGCCTGCGTTTTTAACGGCTAATCGCAACATGTTCTCGGCTAGGTGATGGAACCGAAAGATTTCCTTTTGAAAAAAAGGTAGCACATGCAAAAGGAGGACATTTATATTCAAGAACAAACAAATGGTCAAGAACGAATGGCAAAAGAAAAAAAAAACAAATGTTCAATTATTGGTCTTAAACATTATAAACTGATTGGGGTACTTCATCTACATGGATGGGAAATGCCTTTTTTTAGTAGTATTATTCTACATTTTTTCGAGGTTGAATAGAGATACTATTCAATTCATTTTCCCCCCGCGCAAATGGGTTGAAGAGAAACATATTGAAACCATAAGCTTTACCTTAGGAGTTGTGACCTATTAACATGTTATTGTAAGGACGATTACTTAATATGTAAACTTATGTGAAACAACATATTATATTTTGTTTGGAAATAATAATTGATGTGACTGAATGGCGCAAGTGTTGGATCTCGGTATCGTAGGAATCTATACACAACTTATGCCATGAGAGAAATTCTTTGGCAATGGACAATATGAGTTTGCAGCGTGGCTTCCTTGGCTTCGATATGTTGTTCGCTGAACATGGCTTCGTTGTTTTTAGAATGTTTTTTTTCTTTGTATATGTTGTTTGCTTGTAATTTCATTGATTTGTAAGTTGGTATTCAACATCTACGTAACAAACCTGGCCACATATGGGTCTCTATTAATCTAATGCCAGGCACTTGACTTCCTTCTACTCCCTACGTTCCGTTTTAATTAACTCAACCGTAATTTTACAAAAAAAAACCCTGTTGTTTTTTACTCTCTACCCGCACGTCCTCCTCGTCAAGAATCAGGCCGTCGGACACTCCGCTCGACCCAGCCCAACCGCACCGCTCCGCGCCTATATCCCCAATTCTCCCCAGCCGCATGGATCATCCGGAATCACATCGTCAATGCACTGCCGCAGGCCGTCCTCGAAGCGATCCAGCTCCCGATCGTAGGACCGCCTCCCGTCGACCAGGCTCCCGTTCACCCCCTTGCCGGGAGCGGGAGGGCAGCCCATGGAGAGCCACATCCTGGCGCAGCCGTACGAGTAGCCGCCCGCCTCCGCGCGCCTAGCGGCGACGCTGACCACCTCATCCGCGGCCTGGCCGACGACGATCTCGTTGGCCCAGTATTCGTCGAACGATGATGATCCCTGCTGCTATTCATACGCCTTTGTTTCCCTCGATCGATCCCAGCTGGACCCATCGATCGATTGGCGAGCTGGTGGTAAATCTTAGGGAGTCTGTTTTAAAATTTGAAACTGTATAGGACGGGAATGTAAAAATCAATTTCCGAAGCGTTTTTTCTCCCCCAAGTTAATTAAAACGGGACGGACGGAGTATATGCGTTTGAGATTCATTTACTTTAGTCGGAATTATTTGACTATATGCCCAGGTGACAGGGTGAGAATTTAAACCACAAGTTCTGTCTCGTTTTAGCGCATGCTGCTACCTTGTTGATGTCGGTCCTTAGGGTGGTACAAATGCAATCACTTGTAAGGAGCCTAAATGTATTCAGTCCTTAGGGTTTTGAATGTATTCATCACTTATAAGGAACTCTAATGTATTCATGTGATACATAGATCGATGAAGAGCTCAATATGTCTAAGCACTAATTTAAATTTATCACTAAGAAAAGCATATTGTTGTCAAAGATCACATATATATTTGTGCTCATTACTCCTTGCACTAAAAATTAAAACTTAATTCACTTGGCAATAATTTGTATGTACACAATATGGATCTCCTCTTTGGGCGTATCCTGGATCAGCCGTAGCAGGCACTCTTACTCAAGTTGTGCGGCAGACACTGCAATATTAAACATCAGGCCACATTGTGTATTGAACAGCAATGCAAAACTATAGCGATCATGGATCGCCAAAACTACAAAAAAAACATCACTGTTTATCCTTTCTAAGGAATCCAAATCAATAGTGGAACAAATATTAATAATGAAAGAGTTTGTTATATAGTACATAATTAGTTCCTACTTCATGACTGATGTCTCATATACTTGTGCATCCATCAAGTATGAAAAAAATAATACTTACGAAAGAGAAACTACAAGCACGTAATAAAAAGCAAAAACAATTACTAACCATGACTGGTGTGCGATCAAGCATTCTAAGGTTTACATAATATCAAGAAGATGACACAACTTAAAAGACACATATTTGCTTGACAGTCACGTGCTAAGAAAAATGACACAACTTAAGCGACACATATTTGCTTGACAGTCACATGCTTAGAATGCTTGATCGCACACCAGTCATGACACAACAAATGTATATGGCAAAACTGAAACGACACATATTTGCTTGACAGTCACATGCTAAGAAAAATGTAAGTACTTATCATTCATCACAAAATTCAAAGAATCTCCAGGCGGCTGACCTGATGAGAACCTAGTTCGCAATCGAGGTAAAAACTTGATATAAATGTGTGCAAAAGATTAAAAAAAGGATTAAACTTCGCATGATCAAGCATGTCAGAAACACAATAGCTTCTGTTGCAAATCTGAATATACCAATAGAGCATCAGTAGAGTAATCAATTAGAAAACTAAACAGAGCATCATCATGTACTCTTCTAATCATCTAGCATAAATGACATCCACTAAGGTACTATTCGAACGAGACAACCAGCATATCAAATATTTTAATCGATTAATCAAGCATGCATCTAACATCCAAATGCCAACATCTAACATCCAAATGCCAACATCCTGAAGAAGGTGGCAAGGAATCTGCAACTAAGTGATCACAATAAATAGCACAGTTAAATTGCAGCCTATCTTTTCTATGGGAAGAAGCAAAAGCAGTGGATATGAGACAGTGATACCTCAGCAACTCTAGCTGCAGGGACAGTGAGGGCCTGCAAGTCAACAGTTGTCCATCGTTCTGAAAGCACCAACCAACGTAATTACCTCTGTCCATCTGCTGTAACACTACTCTATGAAGTTGTACTTAAAGGCCATGAGAATCAGTTTCAATGTTCACACACAATATGCCACTAAATCCATCCGTGTGAAAACAACCAAGATTGACCACGGCAGGGCAAAAGGCAGCTTGCTGGTCAGCGCTGCCATCAATGATAGTGGCCTTCTTAATGAGCAGATGATATTGCCATGGGGATACATTATGTACCATTAATGATTATGCACATTAGGACATTAGGTGTGTAGTGCATCCACTACAAGAGCGGACTTTCAGAACCCGGCGGTATTTGATCCTGGCGCAAGTCGCTATCTCATTGGTTTACCAATATGTGTGTGGGGCACAATCCCTGCTAGTGTATTTTCTCATATACGCGAGAAGAAAAGGGCAGGTTCAATGCGCGTGGGCCACCGTCCGTGCAGCATCGTCCGTGCGCTGTGCGCACGCAGGATGCCGCCTCGATGTCCACTCTGACGGAGCCGGCGTCGCATCCATGCCGGAGAGGTTCAAGGTCTTGCCGTCGGCGCGAATCCGGTAGCGTCCACGTCCGCGTCGGGCCACAGCAAGATCGTTCACCTCCGCCACCACCGGCCCGCCAGCGCCTCCTCCTCCTTCCCCGGCCGTCGGCGCCGCCCTCCTTGATGTTGATGCCGACCTCCACGCGGGGCGCGGAGCGCCGGGGCCACCGTCCGTGCAGCAGACGAGAGGCCTATGATGCTGCGGCCACCGCGGCGCGGCACCCGTACGCGAGCGCGCCATTGCCAAGCTGTTCCTGACCCCGCACGCGTGCACGCACGCCAGGGCCGCCGCGCCGTTCGCGAGCACACCCGCGCGCGTCCGCCACGCCCGCGCTCTTCCGCCGCGCCCACCACGTCCGTGTTTGCCACGCCGCCCCGCCCGCGCGCTTCCACCACGCGGACACGCCCGCCACGTCGGCCGCGGCCGTGGGAGGAGCCGAGGTGGAGGAGCAGCACGGTTGCGCCGCCTGTGCCGCGCAGCTGCCCCGAGAAGCTCGACGCGCTCAATCGCATCGCCGCCGTCGTTGCCCGCCTCGGCCGATGCTGCACGACCCGCTGCTCGCCCTTGCGCCGCCCGCCGTGCGCTGGCACCCTCCACAACGTCAAGCTCGTGCGCTGGCACCCGCGACCGCTTGGCCTCCCCGCCGGCGCGGATCCCGAGCCGCTACTCAGGAACTGCCCCGCGCTCAGGGCGCTCGAGCCGTTGCGCCGGATCTCCAGCCGATGATGGCGCCGCCAACCACGCCGCCCGTCTCCGCTCTGCGGCCGTGTATGGAGGCGCGGCTCCGGACCTTGAGCCGACAATGGCGACCTCGAAGCAGGGCTACTGCTGCCACGCCTGCGGTTACGGAGAGATGGGGAAATTTCCCACTTCTCTCTCTCATCATTGTGTTACGGGGCCCACCTATGTATTCTATCCGTATCCAAAAAATGCTTAGCTATTGTATGGGACCCACCGCACACTTGGACCAATGATAGCCCGATTTCCGCCAGGAGCATATGCCCGCCGGTTCAACCATGCATTTTCCATCCACTACAGCCTAAAAACCAAGATCAAGCAGAAACCAAGCCACACATGACTAAACACTGAACTGAAGAGAAGACGACGGAATGAATAACGACCACTGACATGTAAAGAAAAGGATAAAATTTCTAATCAACCTTGTAAATAAGTTTTACCAAAAACAAAGTTGAAAATGTTGAGTCCTGCTTCTGCATTTAAAAATGGAAAAACCATGGACCATGTATGCAACATGGTGTTGTTAATCGCTCACTACCTTGAGACTGCAGCAGCACAGATTGTCCGCTCTACTATATGAACACAACCAGATAAATTGCAAAGAACTTGCAGCTGCACAGTTTCCAAAAATGCGCTTGTTTTATTCTACTGAATAAAGCTCAATTATAGTTCGTTCCGAATCCGCGATAAATAAAAAGTGCCCAAATCTGAATAAAGCTCAATTACAGTTCACACTCTCGGTTTTAAATGTACATTCAGTCATAAATCCTTCCAGAACTATTCTCCTATTAACATTATTGCTAACCATTTTAATGAGAATTGGCTTCAAATTAAGAGCATTGGCAGTTGATAAGGCAGAAGTAAATGCAGACAGATTGTTGTTTTGGATCAAACTCATTACATATTTTTCGGTTTCAATTCGGACTGATTCACCAATAAATAACAATGTGGCGAGAGGGAAAATAAGATGCCAAAAGCAAACATAAAATAGAATATAGGAGCAGATTTGACTAAACTTTCCTACTAACGTCCCATATCATAACCCTTTTGTTTGTGGGAAGCTACAATATAGCCTCCAAATTTGGATTCCACTCAACCTGGAAGACCTCCCCCCCTACAGGCGCAAACTGTGCAGCACAAAACATCAGTTACTTAATAGCATATCAGTTAAGCTGAAGAAGAGCGGGTAGATTGACTGACCAATGGGAACCATAAAACTGAGCATGATAAACAGAAATACTGATTAAAGAAGACATGCACCAATAAAGAAAATCACACTCATGGTTATCGAAAGCATGCAAGCTTCTTGATAGTGTGCACAAGTCAAATAGCTTAATAATTGCATCGCCAGATGCTGTAGAAAAGATCTATTTGAACGGATTGAAGGAAAATGAGCTGAACTGACAAAGCAATCATGTACATTACGAAAAGAAACCATGAACAAAACACCACAGGAACTAATTGTTTTATATTGTCAATCTCAATTCCGCAATAAAAAGAAACTCACACTCTTTTTTCGATTAAGATACACACCCTTGTATGCTACATGTAAAATACAGCTTATGCAATTTCCCATTTAGGGTTTCTGACAAAATAAGAATATGCCAGATAATTAATGGAACCTGCTGCATATCCTTTTATATTCATTCCGTACCTCATTCACCACTCATCACAAAAGCACCAGCACTAACATCGTGTGTTAATTAATGGTAACAGAATCCTTCCTACGTCAAAGCAATCCAGAGATCCAATGAAGCCTTAAAATGACAAAATGCAATCACAAGTCTAAAAACAACTGAGTGAGACATGCACTATGGAACAGACTTGTTGCATGCATATTGCACAACACTACCTTCCCAAACTCCAAAGCAAATCTCCTTGATTTTCTGCTCCACGCCTGAGCTGCCCACGTGATCCAAATATGCTTGCCTCAAGAACCGGTGCCTTGCAAACCGACAAACCCTTATAGGCCTTCACCTTTAGACCAATCTGCTCAGCACAGAAGCAAAAGTTTATCCTGACAAGCCCTTATAGGCCTTCACCTCTAGACCAATCTACTCAGCATAGAAGCAAAAGTTAAAACTCAAAAGCATCAGTTGGTGATTGGAAATTTTACCTCTACACTATCCAAATCAAATCAGCAAGATTACATCACAGATAAAATCACAAATAAAATATCTGATTAGAATACACTAAGATTAGAACCACTTTATCTCCATCTCATAAAAACACCACTACCCAGCCACCATATGCTCCTATTCTCTCCATCTCCATGCTACTCCACCAGTAGGTTCATACCCAGCGCTGGTGGAGCGCAACCAGGCAACCCTTGGAAGCAACAAATGTCTCACCCAAAAAGGTCCCCAAACAAAAAAAAAGGGGAGGAAATTCACATGGGGCTTTTGACCATGTTTCTAGCCATGGAAACAATCATCAGAGACACATTTATTCATCTCATGCTCCCTTCTCCTCCCTTATCTAAATGAACAAGTAAATTAACCATTTTATATCGACCTGTCTTGCCCGGTCGTCGCCTGCCGCAAGGAAGCTTGGTAAAATAAAAATCCTCAAAATAGAACAATACCAGCAAATGGAATTGAAACAAAACCAAAGCAATCAAAAAAATTAAGCGTTCAAGTACCTTTTCTAGAAAACCATATTGCCCTATATAAAGCACAAACCCCATATCAACCAACTTTCTCATCTTTACCATAACCATTAAATCAATGGACTATCATATACTGGATGTAGGTCTGCAAATACCAAAGAAAACGGCAGCAGAATAGTTTAAGTGAACATGTCCCAGGCTCCCATGATTATCACAAAGACTGCAACTTTTCATCCCTCTTTTACTCGACTGATTTTTATCCCTAGTAGAATTCTGCACATACCTGAAATAAAGCATTATCAGAACCTTATGCAGCGGCACCAAGATGGTAGCTTCTAATTACCCTCCTATATTTACACATCCTTAGCCAGTATATATGTAGTGCATGTATGGACCGAGCTGATATGTACCGACTCACTACACCAACAAGGTGGTACATGTTTGCAAATCAACTTTTTAGAAAAATGTAATTACTCTGTCTGGAAACTTTATGAACAAATATCTATTATTACCATGTATTGATCTGACTGGTGTAGCAGGTGTGTGGTACACGATGCATGGAAAGAACCATATGCACACTTTAGAGCTAAGTCTAGTCACTGTTACAGTACAAAAGTTCAATTAGATATTCCTTAATACCACAACATGGTCTTCATTGGTAGTTAAAGAGGAATTTATTATGAAATGAAACTATATCATATATCCTTTATTAGAAGTTCCAGATATATGTATCAAATGATGCATGAATAGATGATTGCACAGATATACTAACCCTACATATAATTTTGACATGTTCTATGATAAACGATATACAAAGTTTGGTTCGAATTAAAAGATTGGAAGATAAAACTACAATTCCCATTGTCAAAACATAGCTCCCTGCTCGACATCGCTCTCGAATAGGGTGATTGCAGTTAGTCATCACATTAATTAATCCCAAGAGCACACAAAAGGAACAGAAAAAAGTTGACGTACCATGTGGATATCTAGGATATCAATGATTATGTAGCAGGACTCAAACGGCACCTCCAATTGGTTCACTAATACATGCTTCCATTGTTGAAACAAATAGAGGGGATTAAATCAAGCGAGTGGTGTTGAACATATGCTCAGAAACGGAGAAGATAAAAAGAGCACATTGACTCACCTTGCGGCCTTCCTTCCCAGCTGTACCGCATGATGAACACTTGATCTACACATCACATGGTGTGACAAAAGCGACTGAACAATCTGGTAGAGGAGATGACGTCACCTACATTTATAAAAGAAATTTCAATTTGAGTCAGACATTTCAACAAACATGTGGTGGGGAAAAACTACAAGCAGTGATAGCCACCTCATCTTAGCCAGGATCACATCCTGAGATACAAGAGAAAGAACACAATCACAAATTAACATCTCAAATTAAGATGAATCCTTCTAAAAATCAAGAAATAAAGAGGAGAAGGGGTGGTGTTGATTGCCTACTTGCCGCTGTGATAGCACCACGCCCTGATACGAGTCAGAATAAGAATCTCAGGTTGGGGAGACCAATCAGAAGGGATGAGGAGGGAGATGTGATGCATCTTCGTGTGGCACAGCGCCGGGCCAGCGCCGCCCCTCCTTGATCCTCTCGCTACTCTTCCAACAAAAATTGTCTAGCAACAGACAGAGACATGAGTAGAAGGGAAGAAAGATGGGAGTAAATCAGCTCACCGTACTTGCTATCAGCTGGACAGCTGCGCGCGCTCGTATGCGGAGTGCCACTCCCCAGCCCCACGTGTGCACCTGACCACCACTCCATCGCCCGCATCGCTCGATTCGCCCTGCATCCACCCTTTCTCGCGCCGTCTTCTTCTGTTACATGGCCTCCTCCGTTGTTGGTTCGCGCTGCTTGCGGCGCCGCAGACAAGCAGGCGTCCCCAGGAGTCGACGAGCAGCGCACGGAGGCGGCAGTGCTCCTACCTTCCAGTCCGCCCCAGAGAAGGAAATCTCGAGCCCAGCCGGCTGTCGATGACCTTCTCCAGTCGATGCGCCGCTGCTACCCCTCTGCGCCGCCACCTTCTCCATGCGCTCTCCCCAAGCGCCTCCCACTGCGACCGTCCCCGTCCGGCCCATCCGAGCAGGAGCGTGCTCACTGCCATCGCTCCGCCGGAAGACGACGTCGAGGGCGGGAGAAGAGGAGAGGACGGGGACGAGGATAGGAGTAGGCGTCGCCGCTGCCCACCTCCGTGTGCGCTCCTGCCGCACCTCCTCCTTTCCACGAACGCCGCAGTCCCCGTCGGGCTCCATCCAGGGGATTGGCGGTGCGCCAGTGGCCTCCTCTGCCTGGGAGTGCCATCTCCGGCCTCACGTGGGCTTGGAGAAGACGAGATAAGAGGGACACGGAACGGCGGAAGATGGCCGGCCAGCAACCTCCACAACGCCGCCTCCAAATCCCGCCATCCACCAGCCGCGCGGCCGCCGGCAGGATGCGCGACGGCTCGATCTGGTTTTCACTGCGGGAGAAAGGAGACGAGAAGAGCGCGGGGCTCTAGGACGAGGGATTGGATGCTTTTTCTCGATCTAGGGTTTCACCGCATGTGGACGCGAAGAAAGACGACTCGAAATAAACAGCGTCACAGTCTCCAATCATCGGCCCCCGCACGTAGCTGGCCCCGCGTGTCATTGACTCGGAGGAAAACTGAACAAGTGAGAAACATATTCACCGATCCCACGGTTGTGGTGGAAAGTGGGATTGAAGATTTACTGTGTATGGTGAAACGGACGGACCAGATTCGTTTGCCCCTTTCAGATGGCCTGGTTGGCTAGGTACTCTTTCAACATTTATAGGAGGAATATTGCAGATGGTTTCCACTCTCATAAAATTTGAACAGATTGTTACCACTCTCCACTCCTTCCTGGCAATGAATAAAGTTATTGTTTAAGCTTCTTCTCAATTGTTAGATGCTACTTTGATAAGTTTGTGGGAAGTGTCTCGGACCTGAAGTTTATGAGGATTGAATAATTGTTTGCACATGAACACTTGTTTGCAATCTCTCTATGCTAAGCTATTAGGTATTTCACGAGAAACCGGGTCTGCCATTTACTTAGAATATATCTTTTGAAGCTGAAAATCCCATTGAAGATACAAGTTTTTATGTGGTTCCTAAATAAAAACATACTACTTACACGAGATAATTTAGCTAAAGGGAATTGGTACGGGAGTACAAAATATTGTTTTTGTGACTCAGAGACAGTGAATCATCTTTTTATCTATCTCTTATCCTTTTGCTAAATTAGTCTGGCGTGTTGTTCATGTCAGTTTTGATATTTCACCACCTACCAGTATTACCAATATGTTTGGAAATTGGTTGAATGGTATTGACACAAAAACTAAGGCTAAAATTTGCATTGGTTTCTCAGCTTTAGTTTTGGTCAATTTGGAATTACCGTAAAAATATTATCTTTAATAGAAAGGACTCTACGAATTTTCTGCAGGTCATTCACATGACTATACATTGGATCCAGCAATGACGGTTCCTTTCCCGAGAGGATCAGCGGGAATGTATGGTTTCTGAATGCAACCGGCTGCTGATGGTTGCTCAGGATATCTTCTACCAGGCTATCTGGAGGTATACTAGTGGATTACACGATGTTCGGCGATAGAAGAAATTGTGTTTGCATTCGATGGTTGATTTTTGTATCAACACTCTCTGATCCGTAATGTGTAAACTATGGATATTTTTGTTGATTTTTAAATGGGACCCCATTTCGAAAAAAATCATCTCTTGGTGCCAAAAGGGGAACTCTAGGTACCGGCGAGGTGGCACCAGGGCTATCAGAATAATATTTTTTTTAGAGGATCAGAATAATATTGAGGTATACAGATCTCCACGTTGTGGGAAGATAGGCAGCGAAGCATAGATAAAAACAATACTAGGGATATCTATCCTAAGCCTCCTGGTCGCTCCCCTGCGACTCTAGAGGCCGCATCGCTGCCACCAAAAATATCCACCGCCTTCGTCCAAACCACTTTGCCATCGCTGTAGGATGCCGTCTAACGGCGGATGGCGGAGGCACGGCGTCTCCGCTGGTGTTCTCCCCTCTGATCAGGCTATCATCTCCACCCAGCGACCTCGATCTAGGCCCGCCGACTCATCTTTGGTTGATGGCCATCATCGGATCTGGCCGGGACACTACACCAGGTCGACGTCGATCTGTCTGATTTATCGAGCTCAGATGATTCCAACCTCGACGAGCTGCTCCAGGACGACGAGGTGGAGGCCACCATCCTCCTTCTCTCCATGAAGGAGCTGGAGGACCACGCGCAGCTACTGAATCGGAGGCACGGCTCGGTGATTGGCCGCAACCACATCCAACGGAATCGCCTCCTCGGACACGAGCAGCTGATGGAGGACTACTTCGCCGAGGTACCTACCTATCCGCCTCATCTATTCCGTAAGAGGTATCGCATGCGCCGTAGTTTGTTCGTCAAAATCGTCAAGGCCTGCGAAGCCAACTCAAATTACTTCAAGCAACGTAGAAATGCTACCGCGTGATGGGTTTCAGCCCGTTCCAAAAAATCTCGGCTGCCATGAGAGGGTGATTGCGTATGGCATCCCTGCAGACTACACCGATGAGTATCTTCGAATTGGCGAAGATACAACCACGGAGTCCGTTCGTAGGTTTGCTTGCATGATTATCAAGTTGTTTGGGCCAACCTATCTTCGAGCTCCCAATAAGGATGACACAAAAAGATTGATGGAGATCAATGAGAAAAGAGGTTGGCCTGGAATGCTTGGCACTCTTGATTGTATGCATTGGATCACTAGTGGAGAAGAGGCCTTTGGTCCCAAGCAAATGTCCCGTCTGAACCAAACCGGGTCAATGGGGGCATTGGTCCCAGTTCGTTTTGCCCAGGGCGACCCACCGGCGCCTGTCATGTAGTGGCCTTTGGACCCGGTTTGTAACCAACCGGGACTAAAGGGTCAGGCGCCCGCAGGCCGTGTCGTCGTGGGGAACCCTTTAGTCCCGGTTGTATTAGAACCGGGTCCAAAGGACGCCTCTGGCTATAAACCTTTGCCCAAGTGTGAGCCACACTTGGTCATTTTTTCACTATCTTCACAAGAGGGTGTATTGCTTTCCTCTCTTCTTCACATGCACAAGAGGTGTTCGATGAATGCTTAGAGGATTTGCCACTTGAGTTTACACAAATCAAGCCACACTTAACTTGCTTTTTTTCTTCATCGAGGTTAACAACTTTATCCTTTTCATCTGCAATTGATAAAATGCATGTGTATATATACATCGTGATGTTCTGTAATGGTTTTGAGCTTAATTATATCATGCGGATGAATCGGCAATGGATGTACATTGACCGACGGTTTGACGAGTTCACTGCGGGCCTGGATAATTTTATGGCCGTGGCGGAGGCAAACAAACATGGTGGCTTCATGTATTGTCCATGTGTGGACTGCAAGAATACCGTAAATTACAATCACTCGAGTCTCATTCACGGCCACCTTCTGCGATCCGGTTTCATGCCCGATTACTATTGTTGGACCAAGCACGGAGAAAGAGGGGTTATGATGGAAGACAATGACGAAGAGGAAGAGGATGATGACGGTTATCCCAATTTCCCTGAATACGATGATCTGCAGAGGCATGAAGACAATGAAGTAGAAGATCAAGAGGCACGAGATGAGCCTGCTGATGATGATCTTGGCGGGCCATTGCTGATACAAGGAGAGAATGTGACTGAAAAGGAAAGGTTGGCCTTCGACAAGATGAAGATCACAACAAATTGTTATACCCAACTTGCGAAGATGGCCATAAAAAGCTAGGCGGCTGCTGGAATTGTTGCAATGGAAGGCAGAGAACGGTGTCAACGACTCGGGATTTGGAAAGTTCTTGACAATAATTAGAGGAAGCTTCAAGGGGTAACGGTGCCCGCGTGCGGTACGGCGAAGAAGATTGTCTGCCCTCTAAGATTAGATGTGCAAAAGATACATGCATGCATTAATGACTACATCCTCTACCGCGATGAGTACGAGAATTTGGATGCATGTCCGGTGTGCACTGCATTGCGGTATAAGATCAGGAGAGATGACCCTGGTGATGTTGAGGGCGAGCGCCCCAGGAAGAGGGTTTCTGCCAAGGTTATGTGGTATGCTCTATAATACTGGTGGCTTGTTCGAAATAAGAGCATGCTAGGTTGGTTGCGATGGCACAAAGAAGCAAGTAAGAAGACGTGATGTTGAGGCACCTGCATGGCTCCCAATGGAGAAAAATCGATAGAGAGTTCCCAAACTTTGCATAGGATGCAAGGAACTTACGGTTTGGTCTAAGTACAGATGGCATGAATCCTTTTGGAGACAGAGCTGCAGCCATAGCACCTGGCTTGTGACTCTTTGTATATATAACCTTCCTCCTTGGTTGTGCATGAAGCGGAAGTTCATTATGATGCCGGTGCTCATACAAGGCACGAAGCAACCCAGGAACGACATTGATGTGTACCCGAAGCCATTAGTTGAAGAACTTCTACAGCTGTGGTCTCCTAGCGAGGTGTACGTGTGTGGGACGAGCACAGCGGGGAGGAATTTGACCTAAGACGCTGCTTTTCGTAATCATCAATGACTGCCTGCTCTTGGTAACATTTCAGGACAATCAAACAAGGGATACAATGCATGCACGCATTGTTTACATGAGCTCGAAGGTGATTATTTGGAAAAATGTAAGAAGGTCGTGTACCTGGGGCATCGTCGATTTCTTAGGCTTATCCATCCCGTAAGAAAGAAAGGCAAGCATTACAACGGTGAGGCTAGGGATGTAAACGGATCGGATCGGATCGGATATTGCTCTTACCATATCCTTTACCATATTTTTGTAACGGATTCGGATCGGAGCGGATAATGGTCGGATGCGGATTCGGATGCAGATTATATCGGATTACGGATATGGAGCGGATTCGGACGGACTCGGATCGGAAGCGGATTATTAAGAAAATATACATAAAAATAAAAGTATGTTTTTTTATGTAAAATACGTTTGTAATTATAGACTATAGTTAAATGTACACACGTATTCGTACAACAAAGCAAATTGCGTCCTAATAGCATACATATTTTGGGTGATGAACTAACTATATTGTCTAAATATTTAGGGTTGGGCTAATTTTCTCGGATTATCCTCTTTGTGGATCTCGGATAATCCGTAAAAAATGGCGGATAATCCTTATCCGTCGGATAGTATCAATACCATATCCTACCGTATCCGCCGGATATCCTCTTGATCACTATCCGCATCCGTATCCATATCACGGATTTCTAAAAATGCATACCATATCCTCAAAAACGGATACGGATGCGATTCGGAGCGGAAATTATCCGTACCATTTACATCCCTAGCTGATCACCGGAGGAAGCCTCTCCATCGTGATGGTGTTGATATATTTGGTATGGTCAAGGATCTAGATGTAATATTTGGAAAGGTCCTGGCGGACGGTCTGTTCCGAATGACGATGCCGGACACGCGCCCATGTGGAAGAAGAAATCTATATTTTGGGATCTACCCTATTGGGAAGTCTTAGAGGTCCGCTCTTCAATCGATGTGATGCACGTGACGAAGAATCTTTGCGTGAACCTGCTAGGCTTTACAGGCGTGTACGGGAAGACAGAAGATACACCAGAAGCACAGGAGGACCAGCAACGTAGGAAAGACCCCAAAAAACTGCATGAGAGAGTAAAGGACGTCATTACTCCAGCTACGCTCTTACAAAAGCAGAGAAGGAAATATTTTTTGAATGTCTGAGCAGTATCAAGGTCCCGTCTGACTTCTCCTCCAATATAAAGGGAATAATAAATATGGAGAAGAAAACATTCCAGAACCTGAAGTCTCATGACTGTCATGTGATAATGACACAGTTGCTTCCGATTGCATTGAGAGGGCTTCTACCGGAAAATGTTCGTTGCCCATTGTAAAGCTATGTGCATTCCTCAATGCAATTTCTCAGAAGGTAATAAATCCAGAAATTCTACCGAGGTTGCAGAATGATGTGGTCCAATGTCTCGTTAGTTTGAGCTGGTGTTCCCACCATCCTTCTTAATATTATGACACATCTCCTCGTTCACAGGTCGATGAGATTTGCATTCTCGGTCTGTGTTTCTACAATATGTTCCCCTTCGAGAGGTTCATGGGAGTCTTAAGAAATATGTTCATAACCGTGCTAGGCCAGAAGGAAGCATCTCCAAGGGCTATGGAGGAGGAGGTCATTGAATTGTGTTGACTTTATTCGACCTTAAGCCGATTGGTGTTCTGAATCGCGACATGAAGGGAGACTAAGTGGAAAAGGCATGCTAGGAAGGAAATCAATGATATGTAGGGACGGGATTTCTTTGACTCAAGCACACTACACGGTTCTACAAAGTTCCACCTTGGTGGCTCCTTATATCGGTGACCACAAGAACTTTCTACGCTCCCAGAACCCGGGGCAGTCGAACGATTGGATTAGACGTGAACACATGTCGACTTTCGGCGGTTGGTTGCAAAAACATCTCCTGAATAACAAAGATATTGAAGATCAGCTGTACTTGCTGGCCCAGACACCATCTTCGACTGTAGTGACTTTCAAGGGTACGAGATAAATGGGAATACATTTTACACGATCGCCAAGATAAAAAGAGCACCAACCAAAGCAGTGGTGTCCGGTTTGATGCAATAATGAATGAAGGCCCAAATGACACATATTATGGTTACATAGAGGATATATGGGAACTTGACTATGGACCTTCTTTTAAGGTCCCTTTGTTTAGGTGCAAATGGGTCAACAAAACAGGAGGCGGGGTTCAGGTAGACAAGTTGTATGGAATGACAACGGTGGATCTCAACAATCTTGGGTATAGAGACGAACCATTCGTCCTAGCCAGGATGTGGCCCAGGTTTTCTATGTGAAGGATATGTCTACCAAACCAGAAAAGGAAACATAAGGAAACAAATACATCAAACGATGAGCCAAAGCGCCACATAGTTCTTTCTGGAAAAGAAACATCGTGGGAGTGGAGGACAAGGCAGACATGTCAGAAGATTATAATAAGTTTGATGAAATTCCACCCTTCAGAGTGAACATTGATCCAAGCATCAAGTTAAATGATGAAGATGCTCCATGGTTACGGCGAAGAAGATTAATTAAATGATGAAGATGCTCCATCATCAAATTAATTGAAGAATGTTCATGGCACAAATGAGTATCTCAACATGGCAATCAATTTCCCATTTATTTTTGTGTAATCATGTAACTGTATGTAAGATATTAAAAGTGGAGATGCGCCACGGGAGATTTTGTTATCACCAGAATTTGACCAAGTCAGAGGTGGGCCGCGATCAAGATGGGCTTGAAGAATATACATGGAAGGATATACGTGAATTGGCCTTATATGCAAAGTTTGGGCTAGTTTGCCCTTGTATCTGTAATATAGTAGGATACGTTTTGGTTAGTTAGATTTTGTCTCGTGCACGGCGGGGATTATTCCCACGTTAGAAAGTCTACGGACTATAAATATGTATCTAGGGTTTATGAAATAAACAACAACCAACGTTCAACACAAACCAATCTAGGCGCATCGCCAACTCCCTTGTCTCGAGGGTTTCTTCGGGTAAGCATCATGCTGCCTAGATCGCATCTTGCGATCTAGGCAGTACACGTTTATTCGTTGTTCATGCGTTGCTCGTACTGAAGCCTTTTTGATGGCGAACAACGTAGTTATCTTAGATGTGTTAGGGTTAGCATTGTTCTTCGTATCATATGCTATTGTCGTACAACCCCTCATGTCTAGCCGCCCTTACACCTATCTTAGGTGTAGGCGCGATCATTATTAGTAGATCCGATCCGTTACGGTTGCTCCTTGTTCTTCAAGGATTAGTTTAATATCTGCAATAGTTAGGCCTTACAAAGGGTTGGAGGATCCGGCGGCGCGTAGGGTGCGTTTGCTAGCCCTAGACGGGATGTTCCGGGGATCAACCTCGTGTTGGTTTTAGGCCTTGTCTAGGATCGGCTTACGATCACCGCGCGGCCGCGAGGCCCAATCACAGTAGGATGATCCGATTATGCGGTGAAAACCCTAAATCGTCGTAGATCGTTTTAGCTTTATCTTGATCAAGCGGGACCACCATATATTCGTACACCTCGTGCGAATCATGGGTGGATCGCTCCTTGAGCCGATGCACGGGACCTTGAGAGCCGATCGAGGCTCGTATTTAATGTTTATGTGTATGCCATGCGGGAAACTAAGCGAGGCATCTCCATCACCTTACGACCGGGTATAGGTGGTGGCACGCTGCATCGGCATCGGACGTGCGTCGGGTTTGCGGGTCGCTCGGAGGACCGGGGCCCGCAGCCCTAAGTTGCTCCCGGCTCTCTGTGTTGCCCGTCGTTGCTCGCCGGTGGGTTTACGACCGCAACACATTCGCACGCCGGTGGGACGATCTTCGACATCAACCACATCGCCATCTACATCCGAGATGGCGGACGCACTCCAGATCACGTACGAGGATCGACCGAGGAGCTCAAGAAGAAAAGACGGGTCAAGCGATCCTCGAAGCCACCTCATCGGCTCTTTTCACGAACCCGTTCACATGGCGTCGGTGGAAAGGGTTCTCACACAGCGCGCTCGATGGGTGGACCTGTCACTTCCATCGAAGAACGCACCAGTCCACTGCGTCGGAGATTAGCTACATGGTGGCTCACTCGCTGCCGCCATGAGAGCTGGTGAACACTTTGGAGCGTGTCGCTTTCGGATGATCCAGGAAATCATGAGGCATCGGTACTCTCCGTCGGGACCAGCTCTCGGGACTTACCAAGGAGAGATGCCACTCCAGTCCCGTCCACCATTGCCATTCGCATTGGCAGCACCAGAAGTGGGTCACAGCATACGCCGTTGACATGGCGGAATACATGTACCACAGGAGGTGCCAGCCAAGATACTCGTTCAACATCAACATGGTAGAACTTGGGCACCGCCCTGGTAAGGGTAGAGACGAGGCAGCTGCTCTCATAGCGAAGACAAGGAGGAAGTTTGCTCCACGCGATCGCCGAACCAAAAATCCTGGTGATGATCAAGGTAAGGCCGATTCTAGCGATCGGCCGTATTATCCGTACCACCTGCTCTCCCGGTATGTGGCGTCGACCTCACGGGTGACGGAAAGCTAGGGTATGGGTTTACATTGGTGATGAGCTAGAGGAAGTCGACATCGGTCTGGGGATAAGCGACCAACTTTTATTAGCAAGAAGTTAGATCCACGGCTCAGGGGTGGATGATAGCTCTGTTAAAAGAATACAGATTGCTTTGCGTAGGATTACACCGAGATGCAGGTTGAAGCGGGAGCATCATTGAACATCGGCTCCCCCCTTAAGAAAGGATTTGGCGTTCCAACAACGAGCACGTCGGATGAGGCCGAAGTGCAAGAAGTCAAGAAAGAGATCGAGAAGATGTTGGCCGCGGGTTCATCGGGCCATGCGGGTATCTTCGAGTGGATCTCCAGTATCGTTCTGTAGAAAAGAAGGACGGCCGATGGCGTGTGGCCATCGATTTCAGATCTCAACGAGCCACTCCAAAAGATGAGTATCAAATGCTGTGTGAGAAACATTGATCAATACGACTGCGGCCACAAGGTGTTGAGCTTCATGGATATGGCATGACTGTAAATCTTCATGGCTCCAGAAGATATACACAAGACCGCATTGAGTACCAGAGTAGGCTTGTTTGAATATGTAGTCATGACCTTTAGGTTGAAGAATGCTTTGGTGCAACGTACCAACGAGCTATGAATTATATATTTCACGATCTGATCGGCAAGTTGGTGGAAATCTACATCGATGACGTGGTACCCAAATCTGTCTCCATGGAGGGACACTTGGATGATTCTGGCGCATCTGAGCCGAACTCGGAAGTTGGATGAGAATGAAGAAATGTGCTTTTGGTGTGACGGCTGGTCAGTTCCTAGGTTTTCTGGTTCATGAACGGGGAATTGAGATCGGCATGAAAAGCCAGAGGCGGTGCGTACCATGCAGCCGCCTACCACAGAAGGAACTCCAACGTCTCATCGGCAAGATCAATTTTGTTCGACGATTCATCTCAATCTATCAGGAGATAAAACCGTTCATATGCTGGTGAAAACTAAATGTCGAGTTTGAGGGGACGAACGGCGACGAGCGTTTGATGAGATCAGCGGTATCTGACAGCGCCGCCTGCTAGTTCCGCCCCAACAAGACAGGCCGTTCTACATCTACTTGTCGGTGGCTGACACGTCCATCGCTTCGGTGGTGGTGCAACTCTACGAGGACGTTGTTGAAAGGGTCGTTTTCTACCTCGGCAGAAGGATGTTGGGGATGCAGAGACAAGGTATCACGAGGTCGAGAAGCTTTGCCTCTGCCTGTTTTTACCTGCACAAGCTTCATCACATCCTTTTAACGGCAGAGATCTTCGTCATATGCAAGTCGGATGGACGTTGTCAAGCACATGCTATCGGCCCCTGTTTTGAAAAGGCCGACTTGGTAAGTGGATGTTTGCGTTATCGAGTTCGATCTTGATGTCGACCGGTGAAAGCGAGTCAAAGGGCAGCGTTGGCCGATCTTTATATTTGAACGGATCGGTACCAATATAGCAGCACTATCTGCGCATGGGCTATGTTCTTTGATGGGTCGGCTTGCGACGGTGGTTGTGGCATCGACATTTTGCTCGTATCGCCTAGGGCGGCAAATTATTCCTTCTATCTACCCCTTTTTAACAATGTCATGGAATATGAGGCGGTGCGTAAAGGGATGGAGTTGCTACTGGAAGCCGGGGCAGAAGCAGTGAAACTTTTTAGAACTCAGTTGTAGTGATTAACCAGCTCAGATGAATATAAGTGCGAGTGATGTTCCCATATTAGGTGGAATGCCGTGAGTTGATGAGCGTTTTTGGTACATCAACTTTAATTGGGTCCCAAGATCCCAGCTGCACCCGAGAGCCAACAATCTACTTTAAATGGCGTCAGAACATATGGAAAACTATCTCCAATGGACAGGTCGAGAAGTTGGTGCAGTTCCAGACAAGGATGATTGGAGAAGCGAAATCTTCAGTTGTAAAAGATTCGGCTAAGAGGCACCTAAACGGATGGTGAGCCATGAAGTATGTCCTCATAGGAGACCCTTCCCCCCTCGGACGTTGGAAGGTTACCTTTGAAGTTCTCCTGGACTCTGGTAGGCTCTTGTGAGGTGCATGAAGGCGCACCTTGGAACTCATCGATCGGCTCATAAGATGAAGTGGCTAATTAGGCGATCGGGATTTTATTGGCCCACTATGCAGAAGATTGCTTCAAGTGCTAAGGGGTGCCAAGCGTGCCAGATGTTGGAAGATTTAGATGGTACCGCATAAACCAATGAATCCTATCCATGCGTGTGAGTTTCGAGATGGGTATGGATATGATCAGCCAAATCCATCCGAGAAGTAGAGTAAAAACATGAATGGATTTTGGTGGCTTATGATTACTTCACCAAGTGGGTGGAGGCCCTATGAAGAATGTAAAATCAGAAGATGTGATCAAGTTTGGGTGAAAGAACACGTCATTCATAGGTTAGGGATTCCCCAAACTATCACGACCAATGGAGGTTCGGTCTTTAAATAATTCAGAAAGTTTTGTGATGACATGGGGATCAATGATGGATCATCTCATGTTGTGCTCAAGTAACCCAGGCATTGACGTCAATCAGTGGTCAAGTGCAGTCAAAAAGGATGACGAGAGCCTGATTGTGAAAAGTTATCGAGAAGCTTTGTGAACTCGCATGTGTCATGCCATGGAGCTATAAAGCCTTCGCCGTACCAGGCTCGTCTGGACGAGGAAGCCGTATTACCTTGGGAAGTTACGGCTGGATCAAGACATGTCACGTTTTAGAATGATCTGACCAGTTGAAGAATATGCAGCTTTGATGAGTGATAGCATTTGAGGACGCAACAGAACTTAGACTTTGGTCGTTGGAGAAGATTAAAGAGAACAAAGCCAGGGTAGCTCGTGCATACAATAAGAAGGTTAGACCAAAGGAGTTTCAAGTCGGTGATCTAGTATGGGAAGCTGTGTTGCCATTAGGAACCAAGGACAAAGCATATGGCAAATGGTCTCCTAATTGGCACGATCCGTACAAAGTCGTCAGGCCTTGAAAGGTAATGCATACATGCTGGAGACGAGTTGGACGAGCGTTAAGTTCCATTAACCGTCAATGGTGTTTCTCGAAAGTATTTCCCAAAGCATGGGATGATGGGCGATGAAGGTATGGAGGCCGATTTACGATCGGCGGATTAAAAAACAAAAAAAAATCAATCATAGCCAATGCGCAAACATCGACTTGAGAAAACATACGGAGATAACAGTATGCAAATGCAGCCGGTGCCGGGCATCGACTTCAGAATAATAAAGCCGATACATTGCTATAGGCTCTGAAGGAATAAGCTCAATTAGCGGGTTAATCGGTTAGGACCGGAAATCATGATGTTTGGGATGAATCGCGTTTATAGTGCAAGCCGATGCCTGCCATCGGCTCTCTGTACGGCAACTCCATTCGACGATCGGTGAAGTTGACAAGAAAGCAAAATTAATTGGGGAATATTTTCTTCATTAATAGCGGTATTTCTTACAAAGAAAGAGCCGATTGCTCGGGAAGAAAGAACAAAACCGACTACTACTACTAGTCCCTAATCTGGAGCCATTGCTGCCCTCGTCGTCGTAAGTAACTGCCGCCGGGCACAATGTGCGTGGGCTCCTCCTTCAGACTCCCCATAGCCTTCTCCAGGGCCTCATCTCCCTCTTCGTCGTCATCACGCCGTACGTCCACGGTAGCACAGGTTCGCTGGTGGGTAACCTTCAAGGGATTCGTCGTCGTCCTCTCCCGCCTCTTCTTCGGAGAGGAGGTGCAGTGTCCCGGGGGAGAAGTGGTCGTCCTGCGCTGCGCCTCCTCCTCCCCCTCGACGAATTGGGGTGTCCTCTCCGTCGGTCAAAAGTTTGTCATCCACGCGGACCGGATGGAGGGATGTGACTCCTCCTTGTCCCACTCCGATGCGCGGTGAGGATGTCGTGCGCCGCCGGCGGGCCCCCCACTCCGGCGTCGGCTCGCAGAGATGAGGAAGAGTCGGAGAAGACCGACGAGGTGGAGGAGGAAGAGAAGGACTGGGAAGAAAGATCCGACGAGGAGAAGGAGGGAAGAAGAGAAGAAGACATGGCTACGGGGGAATGGAGTTTTTTGGGTGCCGATGGCGAGAACGAGCAAGGGATGAAGTGGCGGCCCCATTAGGACGGGTTAAATAAGGGATATGGTAAGTTATTACGTGGTTTCCGAGGAGGGGTGCCCAAAAAAAAGAAAGAAAAAAGAAAACAACGGTCAAATCACACGGAGAAGTGAGTTGAGAAGGCGGGGCATCATGATGAAGGGTACTGCGGTTCTGCTCTGCACGACATGACCCGACGAAGAGAAAACCGAGTGATTTTGGAATTATCAATTCCAAAACCGGGGGAGCATGTGTTATCACCGGAGTTGACCAAGTCGGAGGTGGGCCGCGATCAAGATGGGCTTGAAGAATATACATGGAAGGATATACGTGAATCGGCCTTATATGCAAAGTTTGGGCTAGTTTGCCCTTGTATCTGTAATATAGTAGGATACGTTTCGTTTAGATAGAGTTTGGCTCGTGCCCGGTGGGATTATTCCCACGTTAGAAAGTCTACGGACTATAAATATGTATCTAGGGTTTATGAAATAAACAACAACCAACGTTCAACACAAACCAATCTAGGCGCATCGCCAACTCCCTTGTCTCGAGGTTTCTTAGGGTAAGCATCATGCGCACAGATGCCGCATCTTGCAGTCTGGGCAGTCTAAGTGATCGTTGTCATCGTTGTGCGTGCTGAAGCCTTTTTTGATGGCGAGAGCGTAGTTATCTTAGATGTGTTAGGGTTAGCATTGTTCTTCGTATCATATGCTATCGTGCGTGCAGCCCTTATGCATCTGGCAACGCACACCCTATCTTAGGTTAGGGCGCTGCCCCGCTGATGTTGTCGGTAGATCCGATCCTGGAGTTCGGTTGCTCCTTGTTCTTCAAGAGGTTAGTTTAATATCTGCAATAGTTGGGCCTTACAAAGGGGTTGGAGGATCCGGTAGCGTAGGGTGAGGCTATTTTGCCGTCGAACATGTTCGGGGATCAACCTGTTGATGATAGGCCTTGTCTGGGATTGGCTTACGATCACCGTGCGTGGCCGCGAGACCCAATCACGATAGGACGTTCCGATTGTACGGTGAAAACCCCAAAGTAGTAGATCATTTTAGCTTTATCTTGATCAGCGGGACCACCATATATTCGTACACCTCGTCTGAATCATGGGTGGAATCGGCTCCTTGAGCCGATTCACGGGACAACCTGAGAGAGCCGATTGAGGCTCGTATTTAATGTTTACGTATATGCCATGCAGTAAACGAGGCATCTCCATCACCTTCCCGACCAGGTATAGATGGCCTTGCATCAGCATCGGACGTACGTGCGGAGTCTTTGCGGGCCGTCGCTCGGAGGAGCCGGGCCAGCCGCAGCCCCTAAGTTGCTCCAGCTCTCTGTTGCCATTCGTTTATACTTCGGTGGGTTTCTGGCCGCAACACATTTCCCAACCCTTTCCCCAACATTATTAGAGGAGATGGAGTCTTTCAGGGGCACGGGGAAAAATTCCAGGAGCGACTTCAGAAGATGTCGTAGGGCGTGACACACAACGACATCTTCGAGAGGCTGCGCCACGGGAGATTTCCAACCTTCCTTCATCCATGGAAATGAAACTCTGCTTGGCTTGTTGATGTACTTGGCAAGGCATATTGATGCTCCTTTTATAGGCACGCTGCCTCTTCTACTTTGCATCTTGTTCCCCTTCGACGGGCGTCGTACGCTACATGCTTTATCTCATGGCGGTACGTCATGTGCGTTGCTTGTATTTGACATCTTTAGTCTGATTGTACCACCAGCAGGACTAAAGGTTATACAAATCCTTATCCACTTTGACAGTGATTTTGTTAGATGACACAAGAGATCTTTAGTCCCGATTTGTTACCCACCAGCGGGACTAAAGATTTCTACAAATCCTTATCCAGGCAGTTTTTGGCACTTAACTGCATTCCGCCTATTTGCTGTTGCCTTTCCATGCTTCCGCCTCCAAGTCCTCCATACATTTTCACACTATATATATGTTGGCTTGCCTTCATTTACATATCACATCTAGACTCATGTCACCAAACCTCATCACCGGTCACATGGCCATCGTGTCTCTAACCCTCAGAGGCGGAGCGCTTTCTTGTGTCCAGAACCACCCCTGCCCGCCGGGCTACCGCGTCCCTACCGGAAACTTTTCTCATCATCAGCGTCTGCCACAGCAGCCAGTGGCAAGCCCAGTGTGATAGCAACAGTGAACGAGCGGTAAGCAGTGGCAGCAGTACTTGATCAACGGCATTGGCAGCGATGTGGCGACGACGGTACGCAGCCAGTAACGATGCTACAGCCAGTGGTGGCGATACCAATGATGGCGGCAGTGGCCTGTACATATAAGCGGTGGCGCGGTGAACCACGTGTGGCGGTGCGGTGGCTTTTTTTCATTTGAAATAAAGCGGAGAGCCTGTCCGGTAGTGGCCTTTGGACCGGTTTGTATTACAAGCCAGGACTAAGAGCCTTTTGATCTCGTCGCCATCACTAGTACAAAAAATGGCCTTTAGTCCCGGTTTGTATTGCGACAGAGCATGGCAGGACGTGTTAGGCCCCAGGACCAAAGGAAGAAAGTATAAGTGCAGCCGCTTCGTCTCCCGCGGAGATCAATCCCGCGGTGACAAAGCCCCCATGAAGACAACGCAGACGAACGCCGAACTCTTCCTCCCTTGCGCCCGGCACCTTGCCGCCCCAACTCCCGACGCCCGCGTAGCCACCGCCGTTCGCCACCAGACGCGGGTGCTCGCCGCCGCCCGGCGCTTCACCTCCCCTCCTGCGGCTGCGCGCGCTCGAGCCTCGTCCGCGTGCGCCATGACGCCCGTGCCGGGTGCCTTTGTCGGCGCCCTCGCCCGCCGCCCGTACGCCTTCCTCTCCAGCGCCACCGTCGCCGCCCCGCGCCGATACCTTCCTCTCACAGGCGCCGCCGTCGGCGTCCTCGATCTCATGGCGCCAAGCAAGGTGAACTGACCCACCCTTTTTTTAGGTTTTTTGGGTGTTAGATTATTGTTAGTATTAGAAATTGTTAGATTTTTAGATTTTTAGAAATTTTGGATTATTGTTAGTATTAGAAATTGTTAGATTTTTAGAAATTGTTAGATTATTGTTAGTATTAGGTGTGTTAGTAAAATTAGTTAATGTGTTAGGTGTTAGTAAAATTAGTGTGTTAGTAAAATTAGTTAATGTGTTAGGTGTTAGTAAAATTAGTTAGTGTGTTAGTAAAATTAGTTAGTGTGTTAGTAAAATTAGTGTTAGTAAAATTAGTTAGAGAAAAGTTAGAAAATTAGTTAGTTAGTTAGTTAGTGTTAGTAAAATTAGTTAGAAAAAAGTTAGTAAAATTAGTTAGAAAAAAGTTAGAAAAGTTACAAAATAGATTCATTTGTGTCGGCGCTGGACGACTTAGACCGTGGCGGTGCCGAGTCCAGCGCGATCGCTTGCGACATGAACTTAGGGTAGCGAAATAGAAAGAAGCGAGCGAGGAGGGCCGCAAGTCCATGGCGGTGCCGATACTGCACGCGCCCTAGCGCCCCATAACGGGGGGTCATTCAATTTCACGCTACCGCTCCCGCCGGACCAGGTGGTTGTAGTAGTGATTGATATGTATTGGGGTTAAATAAACATGAACCCGATCTGTGTATGCATGAACTGCACTCTCTGCTTTCAGCACTATATTATCGATCCTTGATTAAGAACTACATATGTAACTCCATTTTCGGTTTTCCTGCATTATCCTTAATTTGATCATATGATGGTTCCTATGTATAGCTTGCAGGTCGTTGTGGAAACCGGAGCTTACATGAAATTCAAGAAAATTTCTTGGAGGAACTCATAGCAAAGCGGTACTACGGATGATCATGACAGCGGCGTATTCCGGATGATCGCGGTGACGATGCTGCGCAACTTATTGAATGACTCCGGTGAGAGCGGAGAATATTGAGAAGAAGATCCTGAAGTAGCTCCGGTGAGGAACAAGGTCATCATAATGGCTCCCGAACTAGTTACCCAGGTATATAAATTAATTAAGCCGTGTTGATCGACTAGATGCATTAACTAATTAGAATTGTACTGACTATGATTATTTCTTTGTCCCTCCAGGATCGAGCACTTCTTACGTAAAAAGTCGAGGGAAGCGGGGGCCCGGCCAAGAAGTTGGATGACGGTGTTAGGCACGACATCACTCCACATCGAAAAGGATGGTAAACCGATTGCTCCGAGAGAAAGGTGCAAAGGCATTTATAGCTCAATGCGAAGT